>JAWQEG010002745.1:15000-99076 GCA_033782935.1 Petrolisthes cinctipes
AGTTTGGAGGATTCAGTTGCTCCAGATTTATCAACACAAAACTTCCCTCTTAAAGTCCTGTTTCTGATCGGGATGAATTGTAGACGATAATGGGATCGCCCTTGACCCAAAATCTATCTATGCTTCCGCCAAACACAACTCAAATCTATTTCTATGTTGTATTTTCCCTTGACTCTGCTGACCCGGTACAAAACAGTATGTAAGACTTGATATATACTGCTGGGGATATGTACAGTTGCCAAAATATGAATTGCAACAACTTTTTATAGAACATTTAAGTTTATTAAGGGGGAAGTTTTGTGTTGGTAATTCTGGAGCAACTGAATCCTCCAAACTATTCCAAGCAACAGAACACCATTATTTTTGCTCTTCTGGTCCTGCTTCCTGGCATACTTTGGAGGAATCGAGGAGCTCCAAAATAACAAAAGCGAATTACACCCTTAATGTCCATAGTTGTTTGTAGGGATCATCATACAGAAGGATATGTATATTTCCTTCTGTATTACATGCTTATAGTTGTAATATCCACAACTATATCCACAACTATAAGCATGTTTACACCACGAAACATGCTTATAGTTGTGGATATTACTATGGATAAATGTGAGAAATGAAAACATAGGCTAAAAATTTCTCACCCGATATAAAATGACCTGATTGTATGACCCGATGTTCAGAATGTGTTGAAGACTGAGGATGAGGATATGAAGAAGACGATAACTTGAGTACCACTTGAGTTGAAGGAGTGTGTGTGTGTGTGTGTGTGTGTGTATTATCAGTGTTCTCGAGAGTCTAATTAGTGGCACTGACTGATTGCAAATTTTTATATACCGTACTTGAGTAATATTTTAAGGGGGTAATTCACTTTTTTTGTTACATTAGAGTGCCTTGATTCCTCCAAAGTATGCCAGGAAACAGGACCATATGAACAAAAATAATGGTGGTGTTCTGTTGCTTGGAGGAGGAATCATTTGCTCCAGCTTTACCAACACTGTACTTCACCCTTAAATACCTGAGTAATATTTAAGTTCAGGTATATTTATTTATTCTCTAAGAACAATGTATATATTTCCTTTTGTTTGCTTTAGACAGGTTGGCTATAAACACTTCATTGGTAGTTCTAAAAATCTTGAAGGACAAAATAAATCTTTCCTTTTCTGTATAAACATCAATGAAATGTTTGACCGAAAAGGGAAGGATGGGAAAGGGAAGGGGAAAGGAAGTGAGGGGGAAAGGAAGGGAAGGGGAAACACAGAAGTACAGGGGAAGGAAAGAGAATTAAGGGAAGGGAAGAGAAGAAAAGGGAAAGACACAACAACAACAAGTACGGAGGAATGGAAGGAAAAGGGGACGAAGAAAAGGGGAAGGAGGAAAAGGGGACGGAGAGAAAGGGAAGGAGGAAAAGGAGACGAGGGAGTGAAGGGAAGTGAAGAAGAGGGAAAGACACAACAACAAGTACCGAGGAAAGGGAGAAGAAAGGAGGAAAAGGGGACGAGGAGAAAGGGAAGGAGGAAAGGGGGACCAGAGGGGGAGGGAAGGGAAGCAGGACCAGGGACACGGGAGTCAACTAACAAATGTAACCAATGAGACGGAACGGGGACTCAGACGTGCAACAAATTTTCCACCTGTTGCTCTCTTGGATCTGTTGCGTGACTTTAGCGTGTCCCGTAGATGAGGAGGGGTGGTGGGGGAGGGGGGGGGTGAGAGAGAGGCGGCCTTGACTCGGGGTGGTGGGGGGGGAGGGGGGTGAGGAGAGGGGATTGTGGGGAAGAGAAGGAAAGGGGGAAAATGTATGGTGTGTGTGGTGGAAGAAAGGGATGAGGGAGAAGGTATAAGGAGGGATGGGGGAGGAGCTATGGGGTGTTTGAGAGATGGGTGAGTGGGTTGAGGGAGGGGCTTAGCGTGGGCTGATAGGGGTCGCGGGGGCGGGGCAGAATAACAGTGGGGAAGGGGTTGGGTTACAGAGACTAATGGGGGCGAAGGGGGAGGAGTAATGAAGAACAAATCTTTACCAAACACACAACCACATTCTCAAGCACATTCGTATTTTTCATCCACTATTCCCTCTGAGTACTTCCTTTCAACCTACATCCTTTTCGTCTGACTCTCCTCCTATCAAAGTATACAGTAGATCCACGGCCAAGGTATACACTATGCCTGTATACCTATAGGTCGTGAGTACATCCTTCCACACCTTCAGAGGTTTTCGGAGCTGGGTTTTCGAAGGCTAAGAGGATGGTGGGGGAGGAGTAATAAAAGGACCACACTGAAGGGACGGGAGGGGAAGGAATGGGGTGGGAGAAGACAGGGAAAGGACGGGAAGGGAAGGAATTTGGCTGGGAGAAGACAGGGAAGGAATGGGGTGGGAGAAGACAGGGAAAGGACGGGGGGGAATGAATGGGATGGGAGAAGACAGGGAAAGGACGGGAGGGGAAGGAATGGGACTGGGAGAAGACAGAGAAGGGACGGGAGGGGAAGGAATGGGACTGGGAGAAGACAGGGAAGGGACGGGAGGAGAAGGAATGGGACTGGGAGAAGACAGGGAAGAGACGGGAGGGGAAGGAATGGGGCGGGGAAAAGACAGGGAAGAGACGGGAGGGGAAGGAATGGGGTGGGGAGAAGACAGGGAAGGGACGGGAGGGGAAGGAATGGGGTAGGAAGAAGACAGGGAAGGGATGGGAGGGGAAGGAATAGGGCTGGGAGAAGACAGGGAAGAGACGGGAGGGGAAGGAATGGGGCTGGGAGAAGACAGGGAAGAGACGGGAGGGGAAGGAATGGGGCGGGGAAAAGACAGAGAAGGGACGGGAGGGGAAGGAATGGGACTGGGAGAAGACAGGGAAGGAATGGGACTGGGAGATAACAGGGAAGAGACAGGGCCAAATCAACAGGTGGAGATTCAGACCACTACAGCAAAACAACACTCGCAGACCCAGACACACATTATTATCTCTCCTGTATATCATAAAGTCAACTATTATACGGTAGCAACTTTCCGACATATTAGACTCGTGTATGGGTGTTGTTATCGCTCGTTATAATGCACCCACCAACGACCTTCTACTGTTACCTGTTTGGGTGATTGATGTGAAGCCATTCCTCATCCAATTACGTTCAAATCGAGCTATTCTTTACCTCATCGTCGTCATGCCTGGTTTTATGTGCGACTGAGGCGATGAAATTTGTCAGCAGAGGAAGTGGTTTGCGGTTTGGGATAATAATTTGGTTATTGACGTGGAGTAGCCAGCAGAAGATTATAGATTATTTATATTATATGACACTACTTAAGACGTGAACGAATAAACATACAGTCTATTAGAATTTAACCAAAACATAAGAACCATCGCCTGTAATGTCTTAAAAAAATAAATGTCTTGTTATAAACTACTCGTCGGCAACAAAATGGTGATGAGTGTTTGGAAAGAAATTGATGACCTAAAGAGAGGTGTTGGGAAATTTACGAGGCTGTATGTCTTTTGTCGAGAACCCAGTCGTGTGTGTGTGTGTGTGTGTACAAATGTGTGTGTGTATGTACAAGTGTGTGTGTGTGTGTGTATGTGTGTGTGTACAAGTGTGTGTATGTGTACAAATGTGTTTGTGTATGTGTACAAATGTGTGTGTGTGTGTAAGTACAAGTGTGTGTGTGTGCGTGTAAGTACAAGTGTGTGTGTGTGTGTGTGTGTGTGTGTGTGTGTGTACAAGTGTGTGTGTGTGTGTGTGTGTTTTACGAGCCCTTATCCTAGTCTTCCTTTCACCTTTCTCAGTGTTCCCAAAATCAACCTATACTCTTGGTTTTATATTCATACCATTACCAGTCAAAGCGTGAGTTTCAATTAGGAAATCCCACAGTATTATTTTACACCTTTGACCTGCGGCTTTCAGGGGAGATTTTTTTTTTTTTTTTTTTTTTTTTTTTTTTTAGAGTGCTGCTGATTCCCCCAAACTATCCCAGGAGACAAAGCAAGCACCACCTCAGTGTTACATTATATAAATAGGGGATCCGTTTTGTGATATAGGTGACTTGGTGAGGTTAAAGATGGCCCCGTTGAAAACCTACCAAACATCTCTTCCATGGCGCCAAACAGAATCGTTACGTCAACACACACACAGTCAATTGGGTGGGAAATAGGATACAAGGATGTCAATTTTGTGTCTTTCTGTGTGTATTATTATGTTCCCCGATAGTGTGTGTGTGTGTGTGTGTGTGTGTGTGTGTGTGTGTGTGTGTGTGTGTATTACGTCACACCTGTCACAACACCTGGCTATCGTTTCATTACACACCTTACGTCAATCATTAGAGACATAATTTTTTTTTCTCTTTTTTTTGTGGAGGGGATTGGATGGCTACTGAATTCTCCAAACTATGCCGGGAAACAGACGATTAGATCAATGTTACTGATAAGGGTTTGTTTCTGTTGCGTGGGATCGTTTGGAGGAATCAGTAGCCCTAAAATTCGTAGTTATAAAACGACCTACATTAATCAATCTTGTACAAATGGTGAATATTCGTGCAGGAAATACATCGGAGCACCTCGATTCCTCCAAACTATGCCAGGAAACAGATTTAGATTAACAAAAAATAATGGTATCCTGTTGCTTGGAATATGAAGGAAATATATACATTGGAGTGCATCGATTCCTCCAAAGTATGCCAGGAAACAGATCTAGATTAACAAAAATAATGGTGTCCTGTTGTTTAGAATACTTCAGAGGAATTATAATAGTTTTTTTTTTCCACATATACCATCAGTCAGGAATTAATTAAGAACTAGAGATTAGAGGTACAGCCACAATCAAGTAACCACCGACACCTTCCTTCCATCGTCGTGCAAATAAATCAGTATCATATCAAAATATAATCATACAACACCTTATACGTCAACTCGACCCCCTCAATTATTTTCATGAGGTGTTGCAAAATCATATACGCGTTGTTTTTTATTACCAAGATATTTACTACGATGGAAGGAAAGTGTGGGTGGATATTTGATTGTGGCTGTACAGGGTGAGGGCCTTGACTTGGGGTATAGACATCAACACTATATTATCATTGGCTTCCTTGTATGTGTTTGGTATATTATGGTTTATTATTATCATCTGAATATTATGACATCAGCACCACAGGAAAAAATATACGTATACATTTCCCAAACCTATTTTCCCAACACCATCATCACCTCGAGTCAGAATAAACCTACATTTCCCAATCATATTTTCCCAACACCATCACTACCACGAGTCAATGAAATATATCTACATCTCCCAAACTTATTTTCCCAACACCATCACCAACTCGAGTCAATAAAATATACCTACATTTCCCAAACCTATTTTCCCAACATCATCACCAACTCGAGTCAATAAAATAAACCTACCTACATTTCCCAAACCTATTTTCCCAACACCATCACCACAAGTCAATATAAACCTGCCTTTTCCAAAACTATTATTATCATAGCTTCAAGAAATATAACCTATACTGTAAACATTTCTCAAAACTAGCTTAAAGAACCGGCCATTTTTCCAACACCATTACCACCATATAGCCAAAATATCGTCCAATTCCCAGACCAAATTTCCCAACACTATCACCAACACGACGAGCCAAAAATAACCTACAATTCCCCACGGTAGCTTCAAGAACCATGCAGTCATTTTCACAACACCATTACCACCTCCAACACAAACCAAAATAATATATCTACATATACATTTCCCAAACTTAACTTCAACAAGAACCCGCCACCATGCATTTTACCCAACACCTTAATTCACCCGCCATGCCATGCAGCCTAAGGATGTGAATAACACCAATGCCAAGAGATGACAAGTTTCACAGGCATTTTATTTTTTCCACTGCAACTCGCAACTTTTTTTTTTTTTTTTTTTTTTTTTTTTTTTTTTTTTTTGTGGGGTTAGGTGGGATAAGAGGTAAATTTAGAAACATTCCATTGGCTTTTGTTCTCGACTAAACAGCAACAAAATGTCAGCTTCCATCGGGGTGTTATTGTATTTACGGTAACCACAGTCAGCGCCAAGTGCTTTTTGCAGAATATCAACTGCATCATTATTTTACTTTCGTCTTCAGAGAGAGAGAGAGAGAGAGAGAGAGAGAGAGAGAGAGAGAGAGAGAGAATAAGAATAAGGGGGGGAGTTGGGTGATTGAGGAGAAGGGGTGTCAGGTGATTGATAAGAAAGGTGTGGGGTGATTGATAAGAAAGGTGTGGGACGGGGGGAGGGGGACGGGTTACTTCACAGCGATAACAGTAACACCTACTGACAGATATATCTCACAAGGTCAAGGTTTTGGTCGATCTACTACGGTGTTGTTTAATTCAGGGGAGATTCTCATGGTGTTAAACTGAAGGACTACCGATTCCTCCAAGAGACAACAGATCCAGTATTAAGGTGGTAATTCTTTTTTGGTACATTGGAGTGCCTTCATTCCTCCTAAGTATGCTAGGAAACAGGTCCAGAAGGGCAAACATAATGGTGTTCTGTTGCTGGGAATAGTTTGGAGGATTCAGCTGCTCCAGAATTACCAACACAAAACTTCCCCCTTAATACCATTGAGGGTGTCTGTTTTTTAGTATAGTTAGGAGGAATCAGTAGCCTTCCAATTTACCAACAAAAGAATCTCTCCTTAATCAATCCGAAACAAGTCAAAACACCTACAAGCCACCTGATATATTTATAGTTCATTAATTAATTAAGGGGGAAGTTTTGTGTTGGTAAATCTGGAGAAACTGAATCCTCCAAACTATTCCAAGCAACAGAACACTATTATTTTTGCCCTTCTGATCCTGTTTCCTAGCACATTTTAGAGTAATCAAGGCACTCCAATGTACCAAAAAAGAATTACCACCATAAGGGGAGAAACTCTTGATGGTAGATTATAAAAGAACTACTGAATCCTGAATCCAATTTACCATAGAGATGTTTTCCTCTTAATTAAAGGAGCCAAAGATGCCACGAGTTACAAACCAAGGCATCTCTAATCTAATCTAATCTAACCTAACCTAACCTAACCTACCTGGGTCATGGGAGAGTGAAAGTAATAGGTCACACAAAAGCAAAAAGAAAAATATGAATCCTATAACATACAAAACAGTAGAAAAGGGTAATAAAAATGAAAATAATTGTACTTACCATGTCCTGAATGATAAAGAAAAGACAAAATATTAAAATAAAAAATAAAAAATACTATAAAAAAATACACAGTCATACATAAAATACAATCTAAGGTCAAATTTTCACCAGGATTTACTTAGTGGTTTTACGGCGTCTTTACCTCTGCAGGGAGCGTTTTGTTATGAAGAATAATATAATACTCCCTTCCCTCGTTCACATGTTTCCCTTCAGTTTATGCCAATTTCGTCTGCTCCCCCCACCCCTACCCCCTCTACACTCCCCAGCACACCCCACCAGGCTAGGCCCCCAATTAGTCCCCCCTCCACCACCCCCTGATCCTCTCCCCACCAGGCTAAAGCTCCCAATTCGACTCCCCCTCCACCAACCCCGACCCCCCCCCCCCCAGGCTAGGCCCCCAATTAGTCCCCCCTCCACCACCCCCGATCCTCTCCCCATGCACCAGGCTAGAGCTCCCAATTCGACTCCCCCTACACCAACTCCCATCCGCCCCCCAAACAAAAGGCTAGGCTCCCAATCCGCCGCCCCCCCCCCCTTCCCCCACCAGGCTAGGCTCCCAAGGTCCTTTCATATATCTTCGCCTGGTGATGACGCAAGTTTACAAGGACTCTGTAAATGTTGGCTATAAACTTGAAAACAATGCCACGTGGATCGACAAGTGGTGTGAAATGTAACTCCCATGTCGTGACTACACCTTGCGTCCTCACAACACAACACAACACAATACAACACAATATAACACAACACAATACAATATAACACAACACAACACAATACAATATAACACAACACAACACAACACAGCATAACACAATATAACACAACACAACACAACATAATACAATACTACACAACACAACACAACACAACACAACACAACACAATACAACACAACACAACACAATACAACACAACACAACACAACACAATACAATACTACACAATACAATACAATACAATACAATACAACACAACACAACACAATACACTACAATACAACACAACACAACACAACACAGCATAACACAATACAACACAACACAACACAATACAATACTACACAACACAACACAACACAACACATGTCCTGAAGGGTATGTTATTCATTATCCCCTTGTAGATGCACGTCACTTTTACGCTATATATAATAGAACTTACTAACGATATGTAGCCTAGACCTTCCTATTTACACACACACACACACACACACACACACACACACACACACACACACACACACACACACACATATCACTCTTCAGACACACACTCACACACACACACACATCGCTCTTCACACACACACTCACACACACACACACATCACTCTTCACACACACACACACACACACACACACACACACATATCAATCTTCACACTGTATGTAGCTCTTACTAACAATATTCAGCCCCTCCTTTTTCATGCACACACACACACACACACACACACACACACACACACACATACACAGTGAATATAGCTCTTATTAACATAATGCAGCCCCTCCTTTTTCATGCACACACACACACACACACACACACAGTGAATATAGCTCTTATTAACGAAATGCAGCCCCGCCCTCTTCACGCACGCACAGACACACACAAAAACAAACATACACAGACACATGAAGGTGATCACAATTCGAGTTAAAAAAAAGTAAACATACATTAATCTGGCCTCTGTTGGCAGTGAATAAGAACTTAGAGTCTGACTGTACAATCTTAAATTGAGGGGAGATTCTCTTGTTGGTGAATTGGAAGGCTACTACTGATTCCTCCCAACTATGCCAGGAAACAACAGACTCCTCCAGTGGTCATACTACTGTAATAGGGGATCTGTTTCGTGGCATAGTTTGGAGGAATCACACACCTTCCAATTCACCAACAAAACAACAATCTCCCCTCAAAGTGTGATCTACGTGTATATATGCAGTTTCTAATCATACATATATAACTGTGTCAGACTGGAAGGGGAAGTTAAGAATGACTCGAGCCTTGGTTTTGATAACTTGCATATGCTCCTCAAGATTACACCTCTCCCTCATCCATCAACACCTCTGAATGACAGGGTCGTGATAGAAAGCTTCTTCACCTTGACACATAAGAAGACAAATCAAACAACGACGTGGAGTGTGCATGAGGAGATGAGGAGATCTTCATACATACGAGAGAGGAAGAATTATATTTAGTCAAGCGCGATGGTTTAGGACAGTATACCGAAAGGACTCCAAACACACAGGTCTGAGTATGTGTGTGTGTGTGTGTTTATGTGTGTGTGTATGTGTTAAATTTAGTCAAGTGTGAAGGTTTAGGACAGTATACTAAAAGCACTCAAAACACACAGGTCTGATTATGTGTGTGTGTGTGTTTGTGTGTGTGTGTATGTGTGTTAAATTTAGTCAAGTGCGAAGGTTTAGGACGGTACCGAAAGCACTCAAAACACACAGGTCCTACTATGGGATGGCGCTCCACTATAAGACTAAAACAAATGATAATGGTAACCTGAGACAGAGACTAAACTATACTTAAAGGGAGATTCTCTTGTTGTTAAGTTGGAAAGCTACTGATTCCTCCTAACTATACCAGAAAACAGACGCCCTCAATGGTACTAATGGGGGATCTGTTTCGTGGCATAGTTTGGAGGAATCAGAGACCTTCCAATTCACCAACATGTGAATCTCCCCTTAATATCTACACGCGTATCCAGGAGATTGATCACACCGGATTTGGTATGCATTAAGGGACCCTGTGATGTAGTCAGAAAATTGGAGGTAAATGAGTCCTTCAAGTATTGCCACGAAACACACACACCTATATGGAAGGAGCATGTTTCGTGGCATAGTCAGGAGGAATCAGAAGCCTCCAATTCCCATGCACGATCACAGGGTCCTTAAGGGGAGATTCTCTTGTTGGTTACTGATTCCTCCAAACTGTTCCAAGCGACAAACCATCATTATTTTTTGTTCACCTGGTCCTGTTTCCCGGCATACCTTGTAGGAATGAAGGTATTCTCATGTATACTAGTGCCCTTAAGGGAGTGAATCATTTGTGTGTTTGGGGTGAATTGGTCATGGATTTTGATGACTGTTGATTTCTCCACACTATCCCAGGAAACAGACTATACTTCAATTAATACGTGTAGGGGATTAGTTTCGTGGCATTGTGTGAAGGGCTATGTAGACTCCAATACTCTTCGACCCCCTAAACAAATGGCCCCCTGAAGGCATTTGCAGGGAGGATAGGAGGGCGTGTGTGTGTGTGTGTGTGTATAATATTCCTTTGTTATTGTACCGAGCGCAGTCCCAATGTGAGGAAGATGACAAGGAAGGAATGATAACTTTTTTCCTGTCGTGCACCAGTGTAAGTTATTGGTAAGTACAGCTGGCCACAAGAACTCTTACACAGGCTATATGAAAAGAGATATAATCATTCAGGAAGTACTGCAATGAATGGTCTACCAAATGCCTCGGTGACTGCAACACAACAAACCTAATAATAATAATAATGGTGTAATGCAGTTACGTAGTCTTACATTTTCTATTTGTTATAAACCCTCAAAAATAATAGTATGTTTATAAATTCTTGTGGGCAGCAAAAGTCCTGTCACTACATCAACCAAGTCATGAAGACAGTACAGAGCCATGCATGGAAATATTAAGCATCACAGGCTCTTAAACTGAAGAACCCCCCCCCAAAAAAAAAAAAAAAAAAAAAGTTCATTAATTTGACCGATGGATAGATAAAATTGTAATGTTGTGTTGGTGGATGTGTTGGTTCGATATTCTCGTATATGATAAAGAATAATGAGAGACTATTGCTATCGGTCTTCCTAAAAATTCACCACAACTTTGCTTTCGTTCGTTGGTGGATTTCTTACACATGCAGTCACGAGTCATTATAAGAATCCAGGTGTGCTTCGAACATCCTAATGATGGAGTATATATTTATTGAAGGACCTTGTGATCGTGTATGAAAATTGGAGGCTTCTGATTCCTCCTTTTGGGACCATGCCACGAAACAAGCTCCTTCCATATTGGTAGTGTTTCGTGACAATACTTGAAGGACTCATTTATCTTCAATTATCTGACTGCATCACAGGGTCCCTTAAGGAGGAAGTACAATGTTGACAAATCTGGAGCAACCGATTCCTCCAAACTATTCCAAGCAACAACAGAACACCATTATTTTTGTTCATCTGGTCCTGTTTCCTGGCATACTTTGGAGGAATCAAGGCACTCCAATGTAACAAAAGTTAATTACCCCCTTAATTAAACGAGGCCCCAGCAAAAATGAGACAGGATTACAGGTATTAGAACTATAATTGTAATTGTATTGTAATGTAATTGTATTGTATTATAATTGGTTCACTTGTATATCAGATTATTCCAAACTTCAATAAGACCTGAATATACCGGTACTGTTTATTATGTCTATTGAGCGAATTTTTAAAAGTTTCTAACCTTATTATGCCATTGGGTTTCTCTAATAATAATAATAATAATAATAATAATAATAATAATGAGCAAGAAAGCCAACATGGATTATCTGAAAAGGAGAAAATAAAAACTTGCTGTTTCTCATCTCTTTTCTTCTTTCTCCTCCCCTTCCTTTTCCCCCTTCTCCTCTTCCCTTCCTCCTCTCTCTCCTGTATTCATCTTCTTTCTCCTCCTCCCTTCCTCCTCTCTCTCCAGTTTTTCATCTTCTTCTTTCTCCTTCTCCTCCTAGCTTCTCCTCCCCCTTTCCTCTCTCTCTCTCTCCTGTTTCTCATCTCTTTTCTTCTTTCTCCTCCTCCTCCTTCTCCTCATCATCATCTTCTCCTTTCTCCTCCTCTTCAACTGCATGTCTCCTCTACCCTTCCTCCTTCCTCCTCTCTCTCCATTTTTTCATCATCTTCTTTCTCCTTCACCTCCCCTCTTCCTCCTCCTCATCATCATCTTCTCCTTTCTCCTCCTCCTCTTCAACTGCATGCATCATCCTTCAATCAGCATCAATCAACACTCATACAATTGGTACACAGTAATATCCTCACCGCAGTCCCAGCCCCAATACCCGTCATTGGATCATCTTCTTCCTTTACACTCGTCAAAGACATCACTCAAATATATAGACAACCACACCATGACGACAATACCCATAATATACCTTCTCCTCCTCCTCCTTCTCCTTCTCCTTCTCCTTCTCCTCCTCCTTCTCCTTCTCCTTCTCCTTCTCCTCCTCCTCCTCCTCCTTCTCTCCCTTGGTCTGTTCTTATTATTTTTATTTTTATTCCTCCTCCTCCTCCTCCTCCCCCTTCTTCTCCTACTCTTCTTACTCCTGGTTCTCTTCCTCCTCCTTCTCCTACTCTTCTTCTTCCTCCTCCTCCTCTCCCTTGGTCTCTTCTTATTCTTATCATTTTTCTTCCTCCTCCTCCTCCTTCTACTTTTCTTTCTCTTCTTACTCCTTGGCTTCTTTCTCTTTCTCCTCCTCCTTCTCCTACTCTTCTTCCTCCTTGGTCTCTTTCTCCTCCTCCTTTTCCTACTCTTCTTCCTCCTGGTTCTCTTCCTCCTCCTCCTCCTTCTGGTTCTCTTTCTCCTCCTCCTTCTCCTGTGTCTCCTCCATCTCTTCCTCCTCCTCCTTCACCTCAAATCAAATTAGAAACTGCATGTGTGTGTGTGTGTGTGTGTGGCAGGGGTGAGATCAAAATGGCTGTCCTCTAGATGCAAATGTACACTCGCAATCCAAAATATGTATCCAGGCTTGCTTCGAATAGCCTGATCGAGAATTAAGTGAGCTCAAGCAAATATGAAACAGGATAAGCGTTGTAATTGGTTCACCAGTATGTCAAATGATTCGAAACTTCAACAAGACCTGGATACAAATTTTGGATTGCGAGTGTACACAAAACTGGGAACCGTTGAAAGGAGAATTTTACACGAAGAGACAAAATAAAAGAAAAAATATATATTAAACTCTGCAGTCGTGTGGGGGAATTAATTGTATGTACACGATCAACTCCGCATCGGGCACGTAAAACTGGGACCATTGTTGGGGAAATTTACACTATCGACTAACAACGAGGTAAGGAAAAAGTAAAAAAAAAAAAAAAAATCTCAAACTGGAGAGCTGTAGGGGCGTGGTTGAGATCGGAGTGGTGTCCTTGGTGTGGGCTGAGAGGATGGGGTATATGAAGGCGTCGTGAATGGGGACTCCTCACTCCTGTTCGGGTCGCCTCCTAGCAATCCAGCACCAACCTCCCGTCCCCAACACACATCATATCATCGCCCTCTCGCCTGTCTATCTGTCTGTCTGTCTGCCTGTCTGTCTGTTTGTCTGTTTGTCTAACGTCTGAAGAGAAGCGCCGCCATGATGCTGAGGCTGGTGAGTTTGTTCTTCCAGGTTACACTCTTATTTCTTTTTTCGTAGCTAACTGTACCGTACTTAGCTGACTTGACTGTACCGTACTTGTATACTCAAGCTGACAAACTATCCACACTACATACATGAGTCTATAGGAATGTTTTACACCGGATGCATGCAGATTTTCAACTCTTTCTTTTTTTTACAACATAATTAAAAAGGTTTTCTTTCAGGTTGTGTGTGTATGTGTGGCCATGATCCTGTGTGTGCAACATGTCCTGAGTCAACAGACGAATGCTCAAACACCTGATCCTTTACTGGAGGCAGAACTTGCCTTGTTAAGGAGACAACCATTTGGATCTTTGTCACTGCGACAACAAGAAACTGCTCGTCTTAACCAGCTGTTGACTCTTCGTCGGCAGCAAGAAACCTTTCGGGCTCGACAGGAAGCTCAGCGACGTGCAAAGGAAAGACGTTTACAAGAACAGGAACGTCTTCGTCTTCTTCGCCAACAACAAGAGGCTCTACGCAGGAGGGAAAATACACTTCAACAATCACAGTTTACAAACGCAGATCTTCTTCAAACTCGGGCACAGATTTTACAGGACCAGGCACTCCTTGGCCAGACTCAGCTGAGGACGTCACCAGCAGGACAATACATCCCTATTCTCGAAGACGATCGCGATGGACCCTTCCAGGACGGTACTTATTATTTCTCGTAAGTGATGGTTTCTAATGTTGTTATATGCAAACACAAAACACACACATTTTGTTGTAGTAATGGAAAATATATATGTGCCCCATGAGTAGATAATACTGAAGGTATAGCACATAAATTGGTAAAAGGAGAAACAAACTGTGAACGAACTGCACGATTCCTTCAAACTATGTGTCACAGAACAGTTCCCCATCACGTAAATTGACGTAGTAATATGTTTCCTGGAATAGTTAGGGAAAATCAGTAATCCATTAATTCACAGATAACTGAATGGCCTCTTAATGGTTGTTGTATAAGATTGAGTTCTCTTCTCTCTCCGTAAGGTTTGCTACAGGGGACGGCATCCTTCGGGAGGAGGGCGCCAGACTCACAGGACCCTACACACATGAAGTCACTGGATCCTACTCGTAAGTCACAAGGAGTCATACTGCTGTTGTAGCTGTGAATTATTTCTTCCTCTAAAAGTTCTACGAGTCTATATTATTATGATTCTCAAAGTAGCACCGGGTTCTAGTCCTTAGCATATATACTTTTATACTTTTGATACATTTGATACATTTGAGCACCTTGATTCCTCCAAAATATGACAGGAAACAGAACCAGATTAACTAAAATATTGGTGGCCTCTTACTTGAAATAGTAAGGTGAAATCAGTTGCTCCAGATTTACCACCACCCCCCCCCTCTTCCCTCCCTTTCCCTGGCTGCCTTCTTCAGGTACACTGCGCCCAACGGTGAGCTTATCATTATGGAATACATCGCTGACGAAAACGGATACAGAGCCTTCCCAGTGCGACCAGGCAGGTGAGTCAAACACACCCTTGGGGTCGATTCCACAGTGGCTTCGATTTGTTATGATTCTCCCCAACCACACTTGTCAGTCTTAATTATCATCCAACAAACTCAGTATCCTTATCCACAAAATCTGTCAGGTAGTTCCATTATGTATACCATAGTTTCATAGTGTAGTAATCAAATTCATCAAATATTTCACTCATGAGTCATTTACACAGTTAAGTTTCTTTCGTTATAGTGCTTGCAAACCAAAACAAACAACTGTGAAATCAGCCCTTGGTCTATGTTGGGTTATATGTCTGTGGTTTTGACGATGGCGTTGTACCGGTACGATGGCTCTGTACTATTATGTGTTTGGGGAGTCATCGTACTGTTACCATGCCATCATCAACACCACCGATATTTTTGCATAAGGTCTTACGATCTAGTGTGTCGAAGCTCTTACTACCAATCCACGACGGATGTTTTTGATCTGAATAGGCTATAGGAATGAATCTCTAAACCCCAACTCTGAGCCACTTTCAAAGCCTTCACTTGTGACTATATTTTTGTGTGTAACTCAGAGCTGTTCCTTCTTCAATCAGGAAGTGTGTCAGTTTGCTTTTTTTTTTTTTTAATAAAATTACCTATATATATTCTGATTCAAATACACGATGAGGCCTCCCAGAAAACTCCCAACGTACACTGGTTACTTTTACTACCTAACAATACTATTAACATTATTGATTGTGAAAAACACATATACACACAATATGCTACTTTACCTTTAAGAGTGACTCGCGATGTATGCAGGTATGATGGAATTATTCGCATCCCAAAATCACCAGCAACTTCCATTATTAAATTTCTGTTTTGTTTGTATCACTACACTGTTTTGGTTCGATGGCTTCACTTCATATCCAGACCCAGTGTAGTGAGACGTCCTGAGCCCATACCTGTACCCCCGCCCTTCCGCACGCCCCTGCCTCAGTTCCAAGGACCTACCCTGAGCACCCGCGCCCTCGCCAACCCCCTGCAGATCAACCCACAAAGGAAGAGGGACACCAACACACACACCTCTCCCGGCACTGTTGGGGAAGACCTAGACTTTCAGAGCCAGTAGAGGGTTTGGTCAAGACTCGTTGTCGGTACCCCTGGCATTTTCATAGACATCACTCCGGAACTTCTCACATTTTCCTCTAAACTGCATGTGCCACAAGGAATGCACCTATACTAAAGATGTGTGTTACGTGGCAGAGTTTGAGAGAATTGGTAAACTACTCAAAGCCTGCAACATCCACCGGCTCCTTGATTCACATTAAATTTTCGGGTTCTTTATTATGTCCCATTTTCTGCAGCTGATATTATCCAAAAAATAATTACTTCGCTTCTTATTGGTGTATAGTATATGATTTTCACATTTCGCATTATAAGTGTCTTTTATTCCACCAATGAACAAATAAAATTCTTGAAACTGCACTCTATATTCTCTACCGTGTCTGCTGTGCCACTCCTTTCTATCGGGTGATGACTCGATCAGCTGCAGAATCGCAGTATTATTATTATCATAGTGTCAATGAGAGCTACCTTTATGAGACTAAGAATAGATGATATGGTATCTCTAAATATGATTAATCAACTATGATGTTGAAGCAGTTCTGTGTGTGAGTGTGTATTAATTCAGCGATACACTACACCACCCTGATGAAGTCCAATAGCAAATATGAAATAAACTGTGCAGGGCTGGCAGCATGAGCGAGACCAGACAATACTCCCATATAAATGTCCCTTATGTTCTACGTGCTGAGGAATACTTAATTGATGATGTAAGAAGGAAGATCAGCAGAAGACTACACAAAGTTTACAAATAAACAAGCAGTGTGACCAGCCAACGTGGCACAACTTTCATTCATGTGACCACTCACTCTCATTAGCACAACTTAAAAAAAAAAACTTAATGGAGTTTAAGTAATGTCTTTGGTTGTATTAATTAACAGAAGATGAGTGGGGAGGGTTTTGACCACCGAGCTGTATTGAGATGGAGTAGCTATGTGCTCCGTGGGCGTGTGACTCCAGCAGACACCGATGTCGGGAGCTTTATTACACAATGGTGCGGTAGCCCTAATGTGCATTTGAATTATTGTTTTTCTTCCTTAAATTAGTATTAATTTGTATAAATTCTTATAAAAATACGATTAAGGATGCTTTGTATACTTACCAGTGAAACTGTAAAGGGAAATAAAACAAAGTTCATTTGTTTTTCCCGCTTTCTCCCCATTATTCCTCCAAGTCTACATGCCACCTGATTTTGGTAGCCAACTTAATTGGAACACATACTGTACATGCAAATCCTTCAAACCTAATCTTTACACATTTTCACTACACTTACATGCTACAGAAACGTTATTATAGTGTTCCAATTTCCATTACTGCAGCCATAGGCTGTATAATGAACCACCGTGTCCGAATATACAATAATAGTAGTGCAGAAGTTGTCAACTTTCCCGCTTCTATCGGTGGCTATCACTATCACTTGCGCCGGCAGCGCCGCTAAACCAGTGCCGACCTCTGGTGGAGAGAACCAACCAGCTATAATGATGCAGTTAGGCTTATTAGGCTCTCCATCTCAACAGAGCTTAGCGTTTTTTCACCTGAAAGTTGACACCCCACCTCCCACACACACTCTCAAAAAAAAAAAAATTACGATCAAACCTGCAAGATTCCTTGATTTAACCATAATTATTAAACAGTATCCGTCCAAATTTCAACCGAGTAAACCAAAGTAGCACTGTTGTCATGGGTGTGCTTCAATGCTTGTATCCGTGTTTATGTAACATATCGAGTCTGACCTTCGGAGGCCGGCTACTGTTGAACGCGTTTCTAGGCATGCCAAATGTAAGAGAAATTCTATCACTTCTTATGCATATTTATCTTTCAAGTAAATTGCTAGTTAAGATAATAAAACAGCCTATCATCATCTGAATGTATCTCTTCTCAGAATACCATTCATTAATTCAATGGCTTGTCTAGACATTGGACAGTCTATAGTTCGTTTTGTTTTGGATGTAATTAACTCTCACGACGTCTAAACCTCTGCACAAAAGTTTAGATATAATTATTATAAACATATTACACAAGAAAAATTACATTTCTTAGGGTATCCGATAAGCAAGAGATGAACGTGCCCTGAATCAAGATGTGACCCCAACAGTGTTTACGTCGCCGGCCAGACCAGCAGGCGGACGGACGGACCGGGAGGTGTGGTGCCCAAGCTAACAAATCATAATACTCTTTTTTTCCATAGATTTTAACTATTTCCTATTGCAACAAGACAATTCTAGGGTGGTGACTACAAGAAGCCAGACACACCGGAATGTATTTTAAAAGGATTTCATTTAATATACAATACAGAACCTCTTGTCCAAGTTATACCCTCTGCTGAATATGGGAGCTTTATTGGTACTGCTATGAATGCTATATATATGCTGCTGCACAACTTTACTCGCGTATTATAGTAGTAGTTGTTGTAAACCTGTGAGAGTAAGTACAAGTGCCAGGGATGAATAGTGAAAGAGTTCTGGGTAAAAGTAGAGAAGTATTCCGTTCACTAAATTGTATATTTTAGTATCATTACCCACTATTTTGGACCATTCTAACACACTTTTCGGTTTTAGTACAGAAGTGGACCTTACTGTATAATAGATATTTTACTGTCATTACCCACTATTTTGGACCATTCTAAGACACTTTTCTTCTATGGTTTTTCTTCCTCAAATGCCCCGTTTTCGAGATATGCCCCATTC
The DNA here is from genome assembly GCA_033782935.1 of Petrolisthes cinctipes. Lineage (NCBI taxonomy): Eukaryota > Metazoa > Arthropoda > Malacostraca > Decapoda > Porcellanidae > Petrolisthes > Petrolisthes cinctipes. The sequence continues at coordinate 33,780 of JAWQEG010002745.1, forward strand.
CCAATACCCATAGAAACATGGGAATCGGGGGTTGACGGGTGGGGGAAACATGAAATACGTATACAAAAACTGTATCCCACGCCAACGACGGATTTGCCATTCCCTTGGTCCGGACATATACAAGATTATTTTATGGGCAATTCAGGAGCGAAGGGTGTAGGCCGGAGCTCCGGCACGCAAAAAAGGAGTGGAAAGCGACCCGAAGGGTCGCTTGGAGCTCGACACGTTAGGGGAACTCACTTGATAACATTGTTACTATAATACTACAATATCACTATATACGACGTTAATTAAGGTAGGAAGTGTATTATAAAGGCAGAACAATAGTAAAATGCGTGTTTCCCCCACCCGTCAACCCCCGATTCCCATCGGGCCCCCCATGTTTCTATGGGTATTGGGAATGGGGCATTTGAGGAAGAAAAACCATAGAAGAAAAGTGTCTTAGAATGGTCCAAAATAGTGGGTAATGACAGTAAAATATCTATTATACAGTAAGGTCCACTTCTGTACCTTTACCCACTTTTCATCTATGGTGTTTCTCTTGGAGATGCCCCATTTTACAAACATAATTTGGAAATTAGTCTGACCTAACCTAACCTAGACCACAGCAGACTACCGGGATATAACCAGTGTAAACTATCATAAAGTGACCGGGGCAAATTCCTGGGACCTAGCCGGATGTGGTAACACTGCGTGGCCCTAGCCAAGAACGGAGTACTTCTTTACTAATACCGAGTTCTGTTACTGAGGATTTAATGCGTTTTTAATAATTTCTTCAGTTTCATATTTATTATTTTCATTGATGAACATCCCTACCCCAGCAGATTTCTGGAACACAATAGAAATTTAGTAATTTTGGTTGGGAAATACTATCTAGGAGTGGTTTTGTAGAGGGAAATTAAACCAAATTAGTCTGTTTTCTCTGCTTTCTCCCCATTTATTCCTCCAAGTATACATGCCACCTGATTATATATGGTAACCAACTTGGAGCACATACATGCAATTGTAATATTACAGGACTAACTGTATGCTATTTATTTTTATTTTAGGGTTTGACGTGAAAGTACAAATAATTACAAGACTAACTTTGTGCTACTTTTTTTTTCAGTATCTCGGGCAAGGTCAACAGGACAAGGAGGTGATAGAATAGGTTGTGCAACATTGACTTACTACTGACCGACCCTTCCACTTTAAGCAACAACTTAACAAGAATCTCAAAAAGTTATCCTGTGATACATAAGAACTGTTGTAGCTTCAGTATATAATTTTCTGTGTAATTTATAGAAGCATTTGTTTTGAAGTACTTATTTTGTTTGCTGTAGCTGGTGACACGTCTTTTTCGTGTTTTAAGGGAGCCTCTGTGCTAAAGTGTTCTGTGCTCTTTAGTGTTGTGTACTGTGGAGTGTGATATTTTGATTAACTAGCTCAACAGTTGAAGACAATAATTTGAAGAAAGGTTGGTAGCACCTGAACAGTATTATTGGAACAAAGCCATTCCAACACAAGAGAAAATGTGGTCATCAGCCAATGGTCCAGTAAGTGGCAAGCATGGTCCTCTTGTTGGAGCAGTTGATCAGGGAACGTCATCCACACGATTCTTGGTGAGTACCACTGTCAATGTTGGTTTTAATTGGAGGTCACTGATTGTCCCAGGCTGTGCTAAGGAACTTGACTATCTCAATACAGTATATGTAATTTTTCTTTGTGATGTATTAAATCCAGCTTCTAACACTGTAGCAAGTTGTGGAATACCTGATGATATATAGCATAAATACTATTTTTGAGGGGTAAGGCTAAGTAGTAATGGGATTACTGTATCATAATATACATTCTGGTACAGGAATAGGCTAGTGCAATGATAAAGCATGTTTTTTGTGTGTGGTTACAGGTATTTTCTGCAGGGACTGGGGAAGTGTTAACCTACCACCAAGAAGAAGTAGCTCAGCTTTATCCTCAGGAGGGCTGGGTTGAACAGGACTCGTTAGAACTTCTTAAAACTGTGTTAACATGCATTCACAAGACAGTTGAAAATTTAAGGTTAATATGAATGAAGGTTTATTTTGTTTTTTATGTAAATTTGATTATAATCCCATGTATTGTATCTGCATGATTATGTGATATAGTTATACTTTTCAAATGATATGGACTTTTTCACTCACTTAAGAATGTTTACTATGTATAGAGATTTCTTCCCTAATATATATAACCTTGAGATTTAAGATTTGTGTTGCTGCCTGTGGTAATGTATTGTGTGGTGAGGAGAACTTGTTATTTTCTGACTTGGAGGATGATGGTCTGCTGATTTTAGCATGAAATGGGATTTTGTAGGACCCCTGATTCATAACTATGTGAACAGGGCTATAATACCAATAATAATCATTGTCGTTAAGTTATATATGTTATGTGTGTACACTGTTTTTTTCCCAGGTCTTTGAAGATTGACCCAGCTGATATTAAAGCCATAGGTATCACTAACCAGCGAGAGACAACAATAGTCTGGGATAAAACTACTGGACAACCACTATATAATGCCATTGGTTTGTATATCAGGACTTTGCATGAGTTACTGAACAATATATAACTTTATAGTTAGTATAGTAGTCTTGCTTTCTAATACCTGTACTTGAGTTTCATATGGGAGTAATTCTCAAGATTGTTTGTTTCAGTAGCTACTTCGAGAGACCTTACTCCTTGTAGCTTACATGTAAATATCAATAGTGACCAACTGGGCAGATGTCAGAATTGTACAGCAAATATAATATGCTCCCCACAGAAAATTGTTGACGGTTGTATGATCACAGTATAATTCTGTTATGAGAATAACCTTACTTTTGTAATTTAATAGTGACATGTAGTCGTGGTATTTTTGAAGTTAAGTGTTATTTCTCAAATGTATTAATTAGTTAACAAATTAGTACTTATCACAAACTTATCATTTTCGCAATCATAATTTGGGCCTTGCCTTTTCTACAGTTTGGCTTGATGCTCGAACAGCCAGCACAGTGGAGGCAATACTGAAGGTGACTCCAGGCCAGAATAAGGACTATGTAAAGGACCTCTGTGGTCTTCCAATTACAACTTACTTCTCAGCTCTAAAGTTGCGGTGGCTCTTCGACAATGTCAAAGAAGTACAGGAGGTAGCAGGACGCGGCAACTTATTATTTGGCACTGTTGATACTTGGCTTTTGTGGGTAAGTTGATTTGTGATAAGCTCAATAGATAATGGTATAGGTGATTATACAGGCAGTTCCTGACCTGTTGTAATTAGGGCAGTAATAACTAATTATTATTTTTCTGGGTAGAACCTTACAGGTGGATTGGAAGGAGGTCTACATGTAACAGATGTGACCAATGCTTCTCGTACTATGCTTATGAATATCAAGACTCTCAACTGGGATGCCAACCTGTGCAAGTAAGATTCACCTGCACTTCTTTTGAAGTTTTTTTTTACTGTGTTGTATGAAGGCTATGCATGACATTTTAATTATTTATTATTAATGAAACTAATTTTTTCAGATTTTTCAACATTCCAATGGCAGTGCTTCCCGAGATTAGAAGTAGTTCTGAGATCTATGGGTACATTACAAAAGGACCTCTTTTGGGTGTACCAATCTCTGGAGTGAGTAATGTTTTATGATTTGATGTTATTCATTTAGGCTGTCAGAGCTAAATTATCAAAAATGTTACAAATATGGTATCACTCTGTGGTATATGGTGCAGTGATCCAAATACAGTGTTTGGAAATAATTCTCAGACAACAAAAGCCTAATTATTCAAGATAATTTAGAAGTTCATATGACAAGTAAACTTGGGCATATTTGAAATTAGCCATCAGATTAATCTTTTAACATTAACAGGTTCTGGGAGACCAGCAGGCAGCTTTGGTTGGTCAGATGTGCTTGTCTCGTGGCCAAGCTAAAAACACTTACGGTACTGGCTGCTTCTTGCTTTACAACACTGGCACACAGGTAACTTTTAATGGTGTTGATTTATATGATTTTAAGATTACAGTATCATACAACTCTCTTCCTTTTGTTCCTTCATTGCTAAGATTTTCCCCAAAGCTAATTATAATAAACTGCATTCACTGGATTGATATAAACTAGATATTAATAGCAACTTGTCTTAGTAGTCAGACTTTTTTCTTTGTTTTAATTTTTCAATGTGTACTGGTTCCTTAGCCTTACACAATACCAAATCCCACTGCATAACCTATTGACTAAAATCAACAGATCGTGCAAAGTGAACATGGACTATTGACTACAATTGCGTACAAGTTGGGTAAAAACACTGAGACAATCTATGCACTGGAGGGTTCAGTTGCCATCGCTGGGGCTGCTGTGCGTTGGCTCCGAGACAACCTCAACATCATCAAGACCTCGGCTGATATCGAGCCCCTCGCCATGAGTGTCAAAGACTCCGGTGGAGTGTATTTTGTTCCTGCCTTCTCGGGTTTATTTGCTCCCTACTGGCGCACTGATGCTCGTGGGTAAGGTACTTTCTGTAATGTTGATGTAAAATAATATTGCAGTAAGATAATATTCATCGTAGTTAGTTTAAGTTCTTATTAGTTGGATGTTGGTACTTTACTTATTGTGTTAGAAATGTTGTTGGGCTTATGAGCTAAGTTAGTCTGTAAAGACTGAAGCTCTTTGTTTATTTCACAGAACAATCTGTGGCTTGACTCAGGGCAGCACTGGAGCTCACTTAGCCAGAGCTGTTTTGGAAGCTGTGTGTTTTCAAACGAGAGAAATTTTGGATTCTATGCAAAAGGACTCTGGAATTGTACTAAATAAGTTGCAAGTGGATGGTGGCATGACATCCAATAACACACTGCTACAGTTGCAAGCAGACCTTGCTGGAGTACCTGTAGGTAGGTACCTGTTTATTATTTTATCTTGCCACGTATTACGCACCTAAATTTAAAGAAGAATTAAATTCGCCACTTTTTGCATTTTGTGTGTTTTCTATATGTTTCTGAACCCTTTGACTGCAACATGCCAGCCAGTAGTGTCCGTGTGGTACAGCAAAATCAGGAGATATTAATCTTAGAAATTTTGATACACATACGTGAGGGTTTGATAACATCTATGTTCCATAATAACCTACTCGGGGTGTATAGGGGCACAAGGCTGGGGTACTAACCCATTCCCAATGGTGGTACCAGGCCAGAATGGTGGAAAATATGCAATCATGTCAAGGTTTCAGATAGGTGTGCTGCAGTCCAGAGAGAATACTGCAGCTATGAGATTAATTCTACTGGTGTTTGTAAACAGTGTAGATTTTTTAGTATAAAAATAATTCTTTGTGTATGAAATCTTGCTAATTGTACCACAATGAATTAACATCACATCTTGGATGAAAATACAATTATGCATTAAAAATGTGTATCAGAATCTCATTCGTGTTGGTGTACTTGTAGTTCGGCCAAGTATGACTGAGACAACAGCCCTGGGCGCAGCGATGGCAGCAGGGGCAGCTGAAGGAATTGGTGTGTGGGATCTCACCAAACTCAAACCACTCACCACAGATGACTTCACCCCATCCATAATGCCAGAAGGTACTGTATCTTCTTATACCTGCCAGTATGAATGAATATGTATACATTATACTGTATATTAAATTTCATAAAAAAATTTATACAATACAAAAGATGTGAATACACTGAACACATAACATACAAAAGCATAGGTTGTATATCAGACAGTAATAAAATTTCTATAGAAAGCTTCCCATTTTTTAAGGGTTAATAAAATGTTCTCTGTTTCTGCTGCAGAGCGTGAGCAGCGGTACGAGCGATGGTGCATGGCAGTGAAGCGCTGCATGGACTGGGAACTGCCGAGGGACAAACAGCCTGGACCAGGTACCCGAGATAACTAGAGTGTGTTCTCTTATGTGTTCTTTTATATGATTTAGTTCATATATTGTTTCTTAGTGTGAGTAGCATTAGAAGGGAATTATTTTATTAGATTCTATGTTAATAACTTCGATCTTATTTAAAGAATTATATGATAGACCCTCGTTACACACTGGGCTATGGGTGTGAAATGAATGTATGCATGAATAGGTCTTGACCCCCTCAAAATAAATAAGGGTTGAAGGCACAAAAATCCAATGAGTTGCAATGAAGGACAATCAGTATATATGTGAAATCTGTATCCTTGTGTACTGAGGGAGGAACAAAATTATTTAGTGTGCAAAAGCGAAATCATGCATGTGAAAACCATGTACTGTACTGCATAACAAGGGCTTACTTTAGATCATGTTTTAATCCTTCCCTGGTAGCGCATTTGTTTTCCTGTGACTGTTGATACATTAGTTTTTATAGCAGTACAGAGATGTTGTCCATGGATGTACTGTACTACACTTAATATTTGTGTTGATTTATCTCATTTTTTATGTAGTATTGCCTGTAACCAGATTGTTCTTTCCCTCTCTCTCCCTCTCTCATACAGTATTTTTTATAGACCTGAACTGTAGAATTATGAATATGACTTAGCTTTGGTGATGGGTATAATGTAATGATTAGTAATGTATTTCCATAAAATATAAATGTATTGTTATTGTTTGATTTTATATTTTTATAATATTGTAATGCTAAATTATATTGAGAGCTTGTGTGTTTGAATGTAGCAATGTCGTATGCCGTGATATCCAAGAATTTTTGTTGTACCAAATCCGTAATTAGACATTTTTCAAATTCAGATTACCAGTACTGTATGTGACTGCTTTTGTCTGAAGAAAAATGGACAGGGAATAATAAATATCCCATTGTAGTACTTGACATTCTCAGAGAGTTCTTCCACAAGTCCCTGTGTAAAGATTTGTATTAGTCTATTGTCAGTCATGCACAGGGAATGTAGTATTATTGACTCTATGATGAGGCCCTATAGATATGTGTTCATGTAGGTATGTACTGGTATGTATGAATATACTGTAATTTAAAGTGTAGGTAAATCCATAATGTACTTAATTAAGGAAACTGTTATGTTGGAGATACAGCAGTTTTGGTCTTTGGTTGGCTTGGTATGTTTGTATGTTATCACTCATGATATGATTTATAATCATATGTACTGTACTATATTATGGTATATTGGAAAGGGTACTGAATGATGTGACATTGTGCATATGTTAATGAAATGGGTTTTCTATTGTAATTCTTTAGTTTAGGTGTAATAATATTGTTTGGATGCATCTTGGTTATTGGAATTATAAGACTACAGTAACTGCCTTTGTGGTAAAGTGAAAAAATACCCAAACACACGAGATAACATTAAATCATGGTGGAGGGCTTTGATTTCCTTTAACTCAGAGCACAGTACAGTAGTTTAGATGGGCAGCACAATGCATATACAATAGTTTTGTTTGTAATTCATGATGTTCAGTGATAGTTATATGTTAGTACCGGTATTACCCGTCCAGTTACAAGCATAATAGTACTTACTATGTTAGTTTCCAAGTGCCTTACATATTCAAGGTTGCTTCTAGAATTAAGTCATATCTTCTTGATTACAGTATCTGTATATGAATGAGGGTTCAACTCTGTGTGTGTTCTTACCGATTTGTATCTTTACAGGATTGAGTCAAGCTCATAATGTCCCGTTTTTTTTAAACGCAATTATCATATTTTTCTTTACAGTTATGCATGTTTTTGGCACACCTACCACTTCTTTTGGTAATTCGTTTCATTGATCAAGTATTCTATTTGGAAAGCTATATTTCTGTATATCTTTGTCTCCTCTTCTTATAATTAATTTCTTACTGTGAACTCTCATTGTAGGTATTCCTTGTTGACACAAGTTTTCTATATCTATCTTTTCTTTTTCTGTGACACATTTGTAAACCATAATCATATCTCTCTTTCGTCCTTCTTCCGGTTTAGGTAACTTTAGTTTCTCTAGTCTTTCTTCATAGCTTAGTTTTCTTAGACTTGGTACCCACCCATCTTGTTGCTGCTCTTTGTACTTTTTCTAACTTGGTGATATGTTTCTTTGAATGTGGGTTCCATACTACTGCAGCATATTCCAAGGTAGGCCTTATAAAGGATTTGATTATTTTCTTGACCATTTCTTTGTCTATATAAGGGAAGGCCATTCTCAAATTTGCTAACAATGGATACATGTTTCTCATGTTTTCATTTATATGATCATCTGGTGTCAATTTCTTATTTATCGTTACCCCTAAATCTCTTTCTTTCTCTGCTTCATTTAATATTTTATTTCCAAGCTTGTACTGCCAATTTGGTCTTCTCTCACTACTTCCAAATTTAATAACATGACACTTATCTGCATTAAACTCCATCTACCATTAATTACTCCAGTCAACCATTTTGTTGAAATCTTCTAGTAACTTTTAACAGTAGTCTTCATTTTTAATTGTTCTTTGTACCTTTGCATCATCAGCTTAGACTCTTAGGTAGACATTTCCTGTACAGGATATTTTATAATACTGATTAATGTATACAGTATATGGATTATTTTCATAAGAATGATCTTCCAGATAATGGACGTAATTAAGTCTTCCAATTTAGAGCGTCTTTTAACAGGAAACTTGTTGATCTTGGCTTGAGTGAGATTTTGATGTTATATAGTTTTAATTAGCACAGAAGTTTTATTCGCTTTCTCTTCTGCAATTTGCTATTCAAGTGTGAAGATGATAGTTGATGAATAGTTTTTAATTTTAGAGACTGTTAAAATGTTTATGGTAAAGCATGGTTTGAATAATGAACAGAGTATAAATTAAGAGATTAAGAACTAATTGTACAAGTAATCTTCACTATTTAATGAACAAACTTTTTGCATTAATTTATAACTTAGTATTTTTGCCATTTTTATATGCAGAAGTTCAGAATTATTTGTATTGTTATACCATTTATCTAAGGGAAAGTTTCTTAATTCTGTAGGTAGTTAGATTTTTCACGTATTTTAATCTTTTGGTGGTGGAACATAAATGATTACTGTATTGTGATGTTATATACAGCGACAGTATAGGAAGGTAAGAGGAGGAGAACAATATCAATTGTTGATGTTAGTTTAATATTTTGGTACAGAATCAGGTTTATTATCAGAACAAATATGATATATATATATATATATATTTTTTTTTTTTATATGTAAGTAGAGAGTATATGATCAATAACAGGAAGAGATGAAGTTGAGTCATTGATGTCTGAAAAATGATGGAGTAATGAGAATAATCATCCAAGGAAACTGAAGTGGTGAAAATGCAGACAAAACTCTTATCATACACCTGATGTACTGGTAACTGGTAGTACAGTAGATTATGCCATGAATTTAATAGGTTGCCAAAATATACATCGCATAATATCTCAAATTTCACCAAGAGTTTTCACTTGTATATACAACTGTAGGTTATGAGGGCTACTCAGCCAGACAGACAGTCTGAGGTACATCAACAACAATTGAAGTATCATGGATTATAATATATCGAACCCAAATGATTCATCGAACTCTAAACACATACTTTTCAACACATCAGTCTCTCCTGACCTCACTGTAGATTTTTCTTTCATAACCGTGCCACACCAAAGATTTGCAATCATGCAGTCCTCTTGCCACATCTGTACAGTATTTAAATCTTTTCTTTTAATCAGTGCTTTCATTAAACCAACTATTTTCCTTCTTTAGGGTACAGTACAGCATTCTGTTTTCCACTTCCTTTCTTGTAGGATGTCTGAAAAGATATATCTGGGCGTCTGTTTTCTTTGTTCCCACACCCAATCACATTACAAAAGAAAGGATTACAGTTCAATAATTGGCATTGTAGTATACATTTATGACGCAAAGATAATGTGCAATAGTCCAGTGTTAGTTCTCTATTGTACATCTCCACCAACTTTTGTTGTAGAGTGACATCACATTTTTGCCATCAGTAATTCCAAATTTGTCGATTTTGAATAATGTTGTTGTATGTTTTATACACTTTTTAAATTATATTTAATTAAGAAATTGTGCAATTTTATATGCCATAATTAATTGTATACGGTATCAGCAGTGCAATTTTTATAATGTACAGTACAGTGTGCTTGTTAAAGTAATTTACACAACCTTTGAGCATTCCATAGATCTGTGATTTTTTGTTGGACTAGATTGATTATAGAACAGTACATCTCTCCTTTGGATTGTAATAGCATAGTCAGTTATATGTCTATATGGATTGATGTCTTGTTTCTTGGGCTGGCCAAGGTAAAACAACAACAACTTTGCTACAAGGCCTACCTATCCATTCTAAATGGGTTGTTTATACTTTGTCCTCAGGAGAACACTTGAGAAGGGGTTTGTGTTTTGGTGATACAGTAATATCTCCAAGGGCATGGTTGTCTACTCCTATTATAGTACATGGTTATATATCGTACAGCAACATTGATATATTTATACTTCTAAAAGGAAACTTAGCATATGTGACAATACCCACTTATAGGTGTGGATGATTCACTCATACAGTAGTGGCTGTATTGGTCAGGTGACCTTCACAGCATACAGTATAAGGCGTTGAATAGATTTTTTGTTGGTCATTCATAAAAAAAAGGTGTACTTAAGTTGTACTTTTTGTACAAGTGTCACTACAAGTACTGGAATTACTTAACAATTACTGTACAATATTAGCCCAGGTACTGATTGTGTAGTCCAGGTTTAGTTTAGATTATGAAAATAAATATAATCATTATTGCATTCATTCTACATGGAGGTACCATCTATGTTTATGAACAATCATTAATTTTTCAGAAATTAACTATCCTTGGTTAAAAAGCTATAACATATCCGTCCATAACTGCTGTATGATACAGGCTGTACTTACTGTAAATTAGTGCAATAAAATTACAGTAAACTGTAACTGTATTGTGTAATGATAATCATATAATGTGTGTTTAACTCGAATCTTCTTTTGACACGAGTCTTATAGTGGAATATGTTGGTGAATTGGAGACTAACAATTCCTCCAAACTATGTCACATAACAATTTCCATCAGTGTACTGTAGATGTTGTAGTGTGTTACAGTGTGGGGAAGTTATTAATCTTCAGGTTGTCAACCAAATTTTGGCTTCCTTATCAAGAAAATTAAAATTACGCTTACATTTGAGCTTTGCATTTGACTTGCGTTAGCAAGTAGCTCAGCTTCATGATGATATGATTTGCTTATGTGACTGATTGTTTGTTTGTTGTCTCACTTTAGATTAGTTGCATGCCTCTTGTTGTTGCTTTGATAAAATAGTATATTTTCAAGCTTAATAAAGGAGGTAGATACAGTAATTTATTTTTTTATTTTTCCTGTGTTTGCATGTGATATTTTTCATAGTTATACAGTACAGTACTACCTGTTATGTAGCAGTTATGTAGATTAAATGCATTTTTATATTGCACTTTTTATTTAGTATAGAAGACAGTAAGTCTTAACACTCTATGTTATATATGCATTCAATTTTACCTGCAGGAAAAGGAAAGGAAACTTACAAAGTTTCAGGCTTCAACTTTGTTTCAAGACTAAGGAAATAAAGATATCTTGAAATACATTATAATAGCATGGAACTCACTATGTATCCTTTACTATACCTGCTGGTCAAGCTTAATATGCTTCACAATACAGTAGTAAGGTTATGGTTTTGTAAATATTTCATATGGATGTCTTGTTTGTCTGTTTTCATCTTGGCTTGTGAGCAAAGTCGTCATCAGTTTATATCCTCAAAATGGTGTTGCTTGTCCCAATCAATATAAAGGTGTGTGATGAGGGTGAATTGGATGCTACTAGTTACAAATGTACCAAAAACTATACTGAGGCCTGATATTTATTAACACACTATGGAAGAATCAGTAGCCTCCATTCAATTCACCAACCATATATCTTAACTCCCCTGAATAAACCTCCTTGTACACCAATCACATCCATGTTAGTTTTGTAGTTCCTTGTGCTTTGTTGAATGTCCATCTGTGGAGCTGTTATTATAAGTGTCATCATCATTGCCTGTCCATCAATGTTCAGCTGCATTACTTCTCAGTGTGTGTGTGTGCATTAGGGATCATATAATCTTGATGCATTGAAATACTAAATTGACAATGGGTTGGAACTTTTTTCTCAATCTATTAAGGCAGTATCATTGTGATATTATAAATGATGATGTGACAAAACTGAAGTCTAGTAATGAGACCTATTTAAACCCCGATGTCTTTCCAGTGAACAGATGTTTTGTCTACCAGGGTGGATTTCCTTCATGTTTCCAATATGTTATTGTATGTTTTTTCCTGGTGATTATTTGGTTATATTCTTAAATATATTTCCTGGCAGTGTGTTTTGAACCAAGACCCATTATCTTGTACAAACTGAAATGCCTTCCTGGAATGATACACCAAGCTCTCCTTTATCCATAGTGAATGTATCATAAGAAAAGAACTGTATAAAGCCTTGTGACAATGCCTGTATGATGTAATGTATGAGTAAAAGTATAAAGTTTAGGAATGAAATAATAAGTAAGATCGTATGAAGTGAGAGTGTGTTTATTAACAAATATTTGTATTTTTCTGCTAATTCATAAACTATATATTCCAGATCAAGAACATCGACTGCTGTCATCAGTTCCACCGAGCCTTTTCCTTGCTTCTTCTTTCCTTATGCTCATGGTCGCCCGTCATCTCCACAAATCTTCATGACGTCAGCCAGTGCATTCCTATTAGGCAAGATGGACAGACAGACAGACAGGACAGGAGGTGGAGTGAAGAGCTGAGGTGGATGTAGAGTGACCTTCAGTCCTATATGTAACGGGACTCATTCATTCACTGCAATATGGCAGTGTTGTATTCTCATAAATTTCACATTACTTCAGTAAGCATACCATGAATTAAAATTAATCGAAAGCCATATACGGCATCTATATTTAAGATTAACTGAAAGGGACTAAGTTACTAACACCTCCTACATTTTTCATCTAACACAGCTTCCTTCACAGCAACATATTGATCATTGAGTGGCCAGAAATTATGGCTCGTGACAGTAAGTCGATCAATTATCATTGATATGTTCTTAAAAGAATTCCTTATATACTGACATATCGTCTATTTAATATCATTGTAAAATGTTGTTATAAAGACCATTTTAAGTTGTTCATATTGTATTTTTGTTAGTGGTGAAGTACAGTACAGTAGTTACAGTATTTATGTTAGTATTCTTATAATTCAACACATGATTTTGAGCAAATCTCTTTTAGTGATCTCATCATTACTTTCTATTAATGGTGAAGAGTGAACTATAATGAAGTCCAAGCTGAACAATGGGAAACCTACCATAACAAATGACACTTACAGTACAGTTCTTGCTTGCAGTCACAGATCCAGACATTTGTAAAGAGTGATTGTCCACAACCATTACTGTTCTGGTGAAGGGCTAATGTGGTCAAGGATTCATGGAACTGCAGTGGTTTTCCAAGAACCATAGGGATATTATTTTATGCAATAAAGCTCCACTTTTAATTTATATTCTATTTATTTTTGTCAGTCAGTATTTCCTTGTGCAATACAGTGGATGTGTTTAGGGTATAGTTTTAATGCATGGTTCTGAGGGACCATTACCTCCCGGATCAGCTATGTATCGATCCTTTCCTCTATCTGTTCAATATAAAAATTAATGTTAAAATTCACAAGCATCCAATTTCATGTATATTATGGTAATATATATATGGTGACACACACATGAACATTTCATCTGGCTATACCTCAAATAAGAACCAATTATGTGACTTGTACTTATATTCATTGGATGACATTGCTCCTGTTCATTCAAGTACATTTTATTTAATCAATAATATGTGTAATATTAATTTAGATGAATTGTAATAATAATAATAATAATGTATATTTGTAGATATTCATTGTAGGGTACTGCATATTTCATAATTTGTTTTATTTATTATTGGTCTACTGCTGTGGACTACCAATGTTGACATGTACAAATTTTTTTACGTTAAAGTGAAATTTTCAAGCTCTTATTTTTCATTATTCCTAATTATTTGTACATGTATCATGAAAATAAAATATCATGAGAATAAAATGAGAGTAAAGATGGGAGGTTAGAGGATAAGATGCGAGAGAGGGTACAACAGGGGAAGAGGGTTGTAGGAACACTGAAAGCAGTGACAAGGAATAGGGCAGTGAGTATGGAAGTGAAGAAAACGCTATATGATCGTGTGACGAATGAAGAGGTACGGGAGCAGTGTGGACGTGTTGGAGAGTGTGAAAAGGAACACCTTGAGGTGGTTCGGTCATCTGGAGCGTATGGGAAGAGAGAGGTTGGTTACGAGAGTGAGGTGGAGGGACGGAGGGGGAAGGGCAGACCGAGAGTGAGGTGGAGGGATGGAGTTGAGAGGTATATGTGAGGGAGGAGCATGGAGGTATATACTATATAGCTCCATGGGGAGGAGAGACGCCAGTTAACGGGGGAACAGGGGTTCATGGAGGCGATTCATTTGTGGCCACCCCTTTTAAAAAGGCGTCTGGCAATAGATAGATAGATCATGAGAATGAGAATGAGTTTTGACCTTGATCTTCTGTTATACCACAGGGCAGTATCCACAGTATCTTCTGTTATACCACTCTGCCACTGCCTCCTCCATTTCACATTAATTAAATAGCCTACTATTTTAGTTTGGCTACTTTGGACCTGGCAACACTGATGATTGATATAGTATTGGCAACACTGTAGAGAGTGACGTGTTTGTTTACCTCCTGAGTCTGCCGGGATGGACCTTCAGCAACAGATTCTTCACTCCCTGGATAAATGTGACACTCTTTATTCACACCAGTATGCAACATGTACCAAACTGGATCACCAGAAGATTGTGGGAGCCATTAAATCACTGGAATCACTTGGAAATGTTAGTTAATTAATAATATAATAATAATAACTTTTACTTTTCCAATATGCCATGTGGGTAACAAGGCCATGTGAGTCAATATGCCATGTGATTATTAATGTTTTATATGATTATTGATACTGTGTGGTGTTGGTTGGCTTCTATATAGTTAACATATGTGTATTGAAGTTAAATCTCATCGATAGGCTATGGTTTAGGTCTATGTATAAATAAGTTATCAAAAGTCATCGTGTTGTAATTAGTTGTCACATATGGGGCCATATGCAAGAACATTCGGTATTTATTGAAATAATTGCCGTTTTGTAGCAGTGTTGCCAGATCTGGCTACTTTCCCGGTAGTTTGCCCAGGTTAGGTCCCGGTAGTCTGCTGTGGTCTAGGTTAGGTTAGGTAAGGTCAGGCTAATTTTAAAATGCCCCATTTAAATATACCCTATCTTGGATATGGGGCATTTGCAGAGGAAATCCCATAGAAGAAAATAGTCTTAGAATGGTCTAAATAAGTGGGTAATGAAGGTAGAAAAACCGTACACGATAACGGCATTCATAGTGTATACTAACGTGGTACCAGTACAATGGCTCTATTTTTTTTCTGTGGATCCATCATATGCACCATGAATGTTCCTGAATACGGCCCTCGGTCTTTGATAACTGTGTAGTAGTTTGGATGATTTGGTTAATTGCTGGCTGTCATCAAAGAGCAACAAATTGTAGATCATTTAGGATTGATTTTCAGAGTTAGTCAATTTTAGATGTTAGTTGATTCTGAGATTTGTGGTACTTTTTCTGAAAGACTTCAATGTAGCATGCTTGGATATTACAACCTAACCAAAATTTTATAGTGTTGTGACCTTACTATATACAAAGAACTGTATTCAAGAGCATCCGTGGTGTATACTATGGTGTAGTACTGTACGACGGCTCTGTTGTTTGTCTATGGAGCCATTGTCCCGTTACCACTCAATCGTATGCACCACAAACGTTCTTGAATATGGGCCAAAGTCATATTAATGAGTTTCTACAGTACAGGAACATTCTCAAAAATCTTTAAAATACAAATCCATTGCAGATCATCTCGGTGACGCAGGCCACACACAAGTCATGGGAGTGTACAGAAGAGGGTGTCGACATTGCATCAGATGGCTCACATGAAGTACGACTGGTTAAATCACTGCCAGCCGAGGGACGCACAGTGTCGGATATCAAGACCAATTTTCCTAACTCTAATTTTGCTATGGGGGCGGCAATGAAGAATAAAGTAGGTACAGTATGGAAGGACACTACCATACTACCAGCGTATGATGACAATAATATTAGTCTAAACTGACCTGTTGTTATTATTAGGCAGATGTCACTTTTCATATAACCTGTAAAACTGCATCTCTTAAAGCCCTTGGTGGAACACTGGTGGATGTTTTAGGCCTATACATTTTCCCTAAATCATTTCTAAGTCATTTATAATATAACCTGGATAATTGTATGTAGGTAATGTTATTTATGCTGCAAATTATATATAAAATGTGACTTCTGTTTCCATTATGCATTCTTCATTCATTATAGTAAGATGTGTATAATATTTTCAGTGGGTGAAGAAAGAAGGTGAGAAGATAATTCCTGCTGTGTCTGCTATTGAAGATGAAGTTCAGGTTCACCTTAAGGCCATATCATCAGGTGCTGCTGACACTGTGCCCGAAAAAATTAAAGCTGAATACAAAAAGAGAAAATTGATAAAGCAAGTGTAAGTTTGTACTACAGTATGGTCTTTTTTTAATACAGAGATCATTACATAGATTAATACTATATGGAAATAGAGCTAGAACGGCAACTACTGTATCATATTCATAAAGTATAGAACCTTGTTAAAACGGCATTTGATAAAATGTTGTGTCTGACTTTGACTGTTACTTGTCAAGGATTCATATGTATATTTGTATTTTACTGCCCTAGTTCAGGTATAAGCCTTAATCATTTATTTGCAGAGACTTGACAGTGTTTGTAGTTAAGAAGGGAAATGAGTTTACAACATCAATAGTTAAGCAAGATGCAGAACTTACCAAAGAAATGATTGAAAGTGGTCAGTGGAAGGACAAGACCTTCAAGCCTTTCAATTTCAAGGCAAAGGTAAGGATTGGTTGTATTAGATTGTTTGTATGGGTGATGGAACGACTGTATATGTGATAACCGTTATCATATAAAGTTTAGTGCAGTCAGGAATGAAGATTATTAGTAGATATTATAGAAATAGATAAATAAAGTTGACTTAATAAATGTATAAGTAAAATTAGCATTGAGTATAGTATATTTATTGAATTTGACATTAGTATTTAATCTTGATCATCTACTGACAAGACTAAAATATTCAAGGGTCGAGTGGAATTGCGTGCAGGCCACCTCCATCCTCTCATGCAACTGAGGTCAGAATTCCGGCAAATCTTCCTGGAGATGGGCTTCACAGAGATGCCAACCAACAACTATGTAGAGAGTGCCTTCTGGAACTTTGATGCTCTTTTCCAACCCCAGCAACATCCAGCACGTGATGCACAGGACACTTTCTATGTTGCAGATCCAGCCACCACTATAGAGGTCCCAGAGGACTACCTTCAGAGAGTGAGTGTCTTAGTAACATTTAGATGTAGAAGTTTATACATATTTAACTCACTTTCATGAAAAAGTTTTAAATCTCTGGTAATGATTATTTGCATACTTCCCCCCAAATTCTGTAGGTAAAGAAAACTCACAGTACTGGTGGATATGGATCCATTGGCTACCAATATGACTGGAACAGAGACGAGGCATACAAAAACCTACTGCGTACTCACACCACAGCTGTCAGTGCCCGAATGCTGTACAAACTGGCTCAGGTACTGTTTGTATATGTATTTTAAGTAATATTTTTATGCAGTGCATAACTTTCCTTGTACAGCTTATTGATAATGTGTATATAAGTTTTCTTTAGGCATCCACTGATACTCGGATGGCATTTTTACAATACAGGAATCTGAACAATCTATTTTGTGTAATATTCACCCCCTTGTTGTTTTAGGATGGCTTCAAACCAGCCAAGTACTTTTCCATTGACCGAGTGTATCGCAATGAGACCCTGGACGCCACACACTTGGCCGAGTTCCAGCAGGTAGAAGGTGTTGTGGCAGATTATGACTTCAGCGTTAAGAATCTGATGGGTATCATAGGGGTAAGTAGTGGGTGTAAATTTCATTGTTTACAGGTATGTGTATCATTATGCCGGATTGTCAAATTATCATGTTTTTCATTATGTGGATATCACTAATCTGTAGAATCTTCTTGAATTTCTAAGAGTTATCATTTTTACAGGGATTCTATAGAAAAATTGGACTGACAAAATTGCGTTTCAAGCCAGCCTTCAACCCATACACAGAACCATCGATGGAAGTATTCAGGTAAAGAACGGTTTGCTTACTCAAACCTGTGTTATTTAATTAGCCCTGTAGGGGGTTATTTTGATGTCTGTTTTGTCCCATTGGTCCCTTGATGATAGAGAGAGAGTGAGATGTCTTTTGGAAATCATGCTAGACTTTCATCAACATTGTATTATTCCAAAGTATATGAGATGGTAATTGATTGATATATTAGCAATGGTAATGTTTTAGATATATAATTTGATATTTTATTTTTAAATCCTCCAATTCACAGTTACCATGAAGGACTGAAAAAGTGGGTTGAAATTGGGAATTCTGGACTATTCCGACCGGAGATGTTGCGTCCAATGGGGCTCCCAGAGAATGTGTTTGTCTGTGGTTTTGGACTCTCATTAGAACGGTAGGTTTCTTTGGTTTGTTGGTTCATGGAATATTGAGTTTATAATTATGCAACCTTTTACTGAACTACAATTTTTCCTCATAGTCTGGATACTGAAATTTGGGATACCAAAATGACTCTACAGTATGGTACATGTGCCTTGTTTATTGCATTTCTTCAACACTTGATTCTGGAATTTAGTTACTAGCCTTTACAGATATTGTGTATCCTAATTCTCCAGCTTTCACCAAACTTTAAACAACTGATCAAAATAAGAAGAATAAATCTCCAACACTGACTAGTTCTTGTTAATCTCTTATTTTCCTTCAGGCCAGCAATGATCATGTATGGGATCAACAACATTCGAGAGCTTGTAGGACCACGTGTCAAGATGGAGCTCATCTATGATAACCCTGTCTGCACTATTGACAAGTAGGCTTAATGTTTCTGCATGTTCTTCTCATCATTGTATATATATGTTACTAAAGACTGCACTCTTTTTTTTCTTGTGTCATGCCTGGGGTACTTGTTGTGTAAGTGTGGATGATAGTTTCTCATCATAGTACTCTAAGCCAGTAGAGTTATGATACACTAAAAAAAATTCTGTGATTTATGCTGTGTATAATGTATAAGACAGACATTATGCAAAAGTCATTTACAATCTCCAATAATTTTTAAGTTGTTTAAAATTAAGAGAAAGTGGATTATCTATAGGTATTTATTTTTGTAAGTTGCGAGCCTTCAAAAATATATACCTGTACTATAGATAATGCACTTTCTACATGTCACTGGCACTACAGTATCATAAAGACTAACAGTGAGTTGTCATAGGTCATATCTCAGAGTGTAGGCTTTCCCAGGGGTTAGGAGTTGACATTAACTAATCAATTGCAAGGTAATTTTAATGGCTGTGGATAGTGACTGCCAACTGGAAAATATCATATTTTGACTGTATACTGTATACATCAGGGTCAGGCAACGTTTTGATGCCTTGGGCCGGATGTGATTATTACGATAAGGCCGCGGGCCACAGGTCAAGTGAAATACCCAATATGCAATATATATATATGTTTATTTCCTTTCCAAAAATATTCTACTGCGTAAGAAGTAAGGAATTCCTACGAATTTCTTCCTCAGAGAGGCAACGACACTAAACACAAATTACCCAGGTTGAAAAAAGAAACATGTAACTTAAATACAGTTACCGAGACATGTACTGTATTTCGTCTTGTTGGTAATGTAACAATACAGAACCATATTTCACCTTTAAAATATGATATAATTATAGAAAAAAAGACAGATCATCAATACCAGTGATTCATTGGTAGTAAGAGAGGCAGTAAAAAAGAAAAGAAGGGAAAAAAAACTAGATTGGTGTACTCCATGCCCTGGTGATATCAGGAAAACCCAGATCTAGGTGAAAAAACCTAGTAGGGGAATCACTGAGTGACACGGTAACAGTACTTAACGGTAGTGTGTGTGGTTTAGTGTATCTGGCGGGCCAGATTCAAATTTGTCGGACCAAACGATAAAAGCAGCTCGACTCTTGCGGGCCAGATTACAATGCAAATCATGCTTTGCATCGCGGGCCAGATTTGGCCCGCTGGTCGGAGATTGCCCGCCCCTGGTATACATGGTCATGTATTATCAAGTACCGTAATAGATTTAACTGAAGTACTGTAGTGCCTTCTAGGAAGTCATAGCCTTCTGTTGGGTCTGTAGATATATTTATATTTTAGTATAGTAATGTATTAACAAAAGCAGTATTTACAGTAAACAACATATTAGAGTGTTCCATACTTACTGTTGAGTTGAAAGTATCATTTTGTAAGGAAGACCATGATATTGTAGGACTTTGGTGAATATATCTTTGTCTTGAGTTAAACTGTGCCCTTGGTTATGGTAATTTATTTTAGGAGAGCAGCTTGCTAGTGTTGGTTCTTGTGACTTGATTGGTACTCTGTATGCAGTAGAAGGCAAAATTACATTGAAGTATTATTGAATTTTGTCTTTCAAACAAAAAATAGCAAATGTTGAATTTACATAAGTCCTTCACCTCATAATGACATGAGTCTTGCTTTGTACTGTATAAGAAATGTCAGCCTTTATTTGCATGGTAACACTGTACTACCCTCCCATTTTAAATTCAGTACCGTTTTTTATATGTTCTCAATTCTAGTTGCTGTTGATGTTTGTGGTTGTAGATGTTTATATACACAGTAGGTTACTTGTTCAAATACAGAGCTTCATTCAGTTTTAGTTCCACTTATTCATTTCTCTCTGTTGACATTTTATCCACATGTGTCTTTATTTATTTTATTCAGGCCAGCATTGCCTTAAATTTGCATGTTACTGCATCCAGTGTACCTGTAAGATTATTGTTGGTTTACTTAATATTTTTATGATTCTTTATGTGTATATTGTAGCAATAAAAATGGACTGGTACTGGTATATTAATTTTTCATGTTATAATGGTTAAAAATAGTCTATAATAATAAAGATGTTAATTTTATTATCCCAAACTTTTCTTTGTCCACTGTAGTTTGTAAGATTTGCTCACTAGCAAGCTGCTTCTGAATCTATGTAGTAAATGTACAGTATAATCATGTACAGTACTGTAAATTCTGATTAAGCCACAAGATTATGCAAGAAGGAGCACACATACCATGATGATAAAATTTGTTTGTAGATAGTTGAGCCTCAATACCAACTTTATACTATAAAAGTGTTGTTATTGTTGTTGTTGTTGTAGTTCCCCAGACTGTCTGGCCGAGCAGTCCCGAGTCTGGTTGACCGCGCAGATGCTCGGACCCCCAAATCGGAGTCAGGGTGATAGTGAGATCTGTTTCTTCGAAGGCAACAGACGAGGGGACTGCTGGCTCATGGGCATGTATCTCTGAGCCAACATTCCCACCGTCTGTGGTCTTCCTTGTTGTGCCACCCAATCGGGCGATCTCGTTGGCTACCCAGAAGGAATGAGAAATAGTAAGAGAGACAGACAGAACAGGCCAGGGTGTGGTAGAGGATGCCAGATTCCTCATTTCTGGATAAAACCAGCCCCCACCAGTGTGTGCTGGGTAGTTTACATCAACACATCTTCCCCCACCAGTGTGTGTGGGTAGTTTACATCAACACATCTTCCCCCACCAGTGTGTGCTGGGTAGTTGAGAAGTGTGCTGGGTAGTTTACATCAACACATCTTCCCCCACCAGTGTGTGCTGGGTAGTTTATATCAACATATCTTCCTCCAGCCATCAACACATCTTCCCCCACCAGTGTGTTGCCGGGTAGTTGAGACGTGTGCTGGGTAGTTTACATCAACACATCTTCCCCTACCTTACAAGGTTGCTATCCTTGCTCTTACAGCCGGGTACCTATTTACTGCTAGGTGAACAGGGACCTAGGAGGCTGGGAAAGTTGTCCAACAATTCCACTGACCCAGGAATCGAAGCCGGGATCTCTCGCGTGCTGGGCGAGTGTGCTAACCGTTACACCATCAGCACCCCCGAAATGTGTAGTTGTGTGTATTGTGTGAGGGATGTAGTAATTGCCCGGGTGACCGAAGCCGTTCCCAAGAACTCGCGCCCCCTTGGTGGGGGGAGGGGGATTTTGTGGCGATTTGGCCCCCATAGCTTCCTTCCTTGGTAGCCCTGGGGGGTGGTCCCACGATGTAGATGCCGTCACTCCATGACCACTATAAAGTGTTTTGAGATGGCATGAGCATATGGAAAATACAAATGAAAGAAGAGTGATAAAGAAGAAGGGGAAGAAGACCTTAGAGAAGATAATAGAATATTGTGAGTAATTTTGTAAGAAAGTGTGAGCTAGGAATGAGTAAAGCAAAAGAATTTGAGAGATAGGAAACTGGCTACCTGGTGTTAACATGACATTTTATAAAATTATCTCCTTTTCACTCTGGCTAAATGAAGGCACTTTTGACATGGATGCAGGATCTAGTGTGAGGGATCTGAAAATGTCGTGTACTTGGAAGGGGTGGAGGGAGGGGGTGAATGTGTATGTGATGCATTCTACTGGGTAATTTGTTGCTCCCACTGTTTGTTTCTGAATAAATATTTTCATCCCAGACATGGAGCTCCCCCACTAACCCTTTGAAAAAGGGAAGTGGAATATGAGTGATGAAAAGATGATAAAAGTAATCAATCATATATTTATAGAAAGAAAGTGTTTTCTCCCATTACTCTATAGTGATGTGATTGACTGATTTCCTTCAACAGGTTTAAAGATCAGCCAAAAGTAGGTAGAGACAGCAGCCTAACTATGGAGTCCCTCACCATGAGGCAGGAGCTAATTATAGAAAAGTTGTCAGCACTGCAAGTGAAAGTTGCCAACATTGCCTCCAAGATGGGTGTCACATTGCAGGATTCATTGACAGCTACTACCACTGCTTCTCTCACTAGTTAGTCCATTCTAAACTTTTGACACATTTATTATAAATTTGTATAGATATTTATTGGTAACATAAGGTTTAAAGGCTGTATGTGATGTTTGTAAACATTATATGCCTAAAGTATGCTGGTATATACTGTACTAAAGTACTGCTGTAATAGTATGAGAAGACTAGAAATTTTAACTTTCCTCCCCAGGTGGACTCAAAGCAGGAATAGTTCATGATGTGGTGGTGCATGCTGACCCTCGCCGGCCTCCCTACAGCCTTCGTGCCCTGTACAATGCACTCTCTCTCACCACCACTGTCTGCAGAAGAGTTCACCGTCATTCCTCAGTCAAGGTGTGTACTGTGCAAGGATTGAATTGAATGTTTAGCTTTTTTATGCTAAAATACCAAAAACAGTGTTATTTTAACTTCTATCATTATTTCCAATATGTCAGTACTAGTAATGATTATAAATCTGTACAGGAGATCTCTGAGAAGCTGCTCCAGTTCTGGGGTAACATAGACAATGATAAGCGAAGAGGCAGTGTTGTGTGTCTGACATTGGTGTGGCGACAAACTGGTGACTCACCCGCTGCCCTATTACCAGCCCTTTATGTCAACCCAATTGCTGCCAGCCAGGTATAGTTTTCTGCCTTTCTACCTTTCTATCTTCAATCAGAGCTAGATTTTATTTCTTCTGATATATGTAGTGTGACTTATATACTAATCACCACAGGGCATCTGATACTGTACTATTTCACTCATAATTCCTGTTGTAATAGTTAATCCATACTTCTGTTGTGTTGTGCAGGTTGTAGGTGAACACAACATTGGTCGGTATCTAACAAGATTGACTGATGTGGTTACCGGTCCAAGTAGCCTGTACGAGTCTCCCTCCAGTCCGGTTTTCATGACCCGAGTTGATGAAATGCTAGAGCAATGTCATGCAAGGCTTATGCTCGGTACCAACAAGTGAGTGAAGGGAAACTGTAGCCCATTTTCTTGTTCACCCCACACCATTATTAAGAAACATTTTAATTAATTATTTATTTTTGACATCAAGAATCTAGTCTTATATGCAATTTCTTGAAACTTTGCAAGCAGCTTACACTATGTGTAAATATACATATTATGTTGCATTTCAAAATCAGGTTAGTCACATTCTGTACAAGTCATAGATAGCAGGTATGGTAGGTAAATAATGGTAATATCAATTACAATATATGTGTGATGTTCCCTAGAAATAACTTATATATATTGTTAATTTGCAGAGAGCAAGCCTGTTTCCTGAGAGAAGTTAATGCTAGTTTAGCAAAGGAGTCGTTTGTGGCAGGATCCAACTTCTCCTTGGCTGATTTGGTCCTACTCTCAGGTCTCATTCAACTTCGTATGCTGGAGTCATCCCTGCCTAATGTGCAGAAGTGGAGTAAACAATGCCTTGCACACCAACTTTGCAAAAATTTAATTTAACATCAGTGATAATAGTCTGTATTTAATTTTATTTAAAATACTCCAAGTATAATTTCTAATTCCTAATTCCTGTTTTAGATGTCCAGTATAATGTGATTATATTAAGAAGCTCAGAACTTCCAGATACTGTATACTGTATTGTGACCCATGATTATAACACATCCTTACCAGTATAGTTAACCCCTGCCTGTCCGGGATGCAACACAGCACCCCATTCTATTAAACACATTATTGAAGACTGCAACGCACACAACCACACTCGCCAACAACACAACATACACTCTCTGAGGGCACTGTGGGAAAGCCCGGTTCAGGCCATGACCTTCCTCAGGAGCTCGGGGCTGCTCGGCCAGACAGCTTGAGGAACTTCAACAACAACAACCCCTGCCTAGTGACAGCCTTTAGATTAAAAAAAGAATTCATCCTGATGGACAAAACTTTCATATACATTTCTGGCCATTTTCTGTTTGAACACAAATGAAAGCTGAACTTTTGCAATTTATCTTTTCCCATGAGCCAAGTTGAATTTAGTTTCCACAGTATGATGATGGTTTTACAAACACAGTTATTATTGTATCTTGCTTGTATAACTAACCCACTATGTGTTTAATATATACAGTGCATGAAATGGTGTATTGATGAAGATGAGCATATAATAACTCAGTGATATAACTATAAATCAGAAAGAGTTATTATAATTTGATGATGTGAACCCATTATCAGCATTCAGTTGTATGCAGCTCTAATATTTGTTGGTTATTTCTTGTTGTGGTTGGTACTTGCATACACAAAAGTATATATGTTCACCACAAGGACGCCTGTCTGTGCTTCAACCATGAAGTCTGGTAAATCCTATGCAACCAATCCCCAAAAGGCTGATGTTCAAAGTCTTTACATTGAGAAGAAAATATTATCATACAGGAGACTAGACTGCATGGTAGTAGTTTTCAGAAATAAAAGTAATTATTTTTAAGACAAACATATACAGTATAGTACTTTTTAATGTTGGGAAAGAGAATCGTGTTAGTGGTACTATAGTTAGTGTCATTTCATTTGAATACATGAATGTTGTTAAAGTTAGAGGTTTCTGTGATGTAGTGTTGAAGGTCCTGCTTGTCATTCCACTGGTTCTCAAACTGCATCACAAGCACTCCAACTCTGTTTTACACACCCCTTGCCAACTTGCCTTAAGCCAGTGTTTGGAAGGATTTCTTTGCTGTAAACCAAGGTGTAATACTGCAGTGGACAACTTCAATGAAAGAATGAATATAAATTATATAATACTTGGATGTAAACTGTATTTATACACCTTGTTGAAGATATTGTTGTTTCATTTGTACAGCTTCTTTTATTAAAATTATTGATGGGAAGCAAAGTGGTGCAATGTTAAGAATATACCATGTTTTATCACTGACAATATTAATTGATAAAATGTACTTCTTTTAATAATCTTGACTTACTTTTCCAGCATATTCAATTATGTGGATTATCATTGTACTAAAAGGCCAGATATTGATCCAATTACAGTGGGTTCGCATAGTACACGTTTCACTTATTGCTAGACGAGCCCCAAATCAGCCCCTTTTATTTTTTTTATGCGTGATGCTTCCACCGAGCGCCTTTTTTTTGGCCAAGAAGGGCCAAATCTGCAGCCATTCCCTGAAGCGCATCTAAATTTTGTTTCCGCTCGAAACTAGCCGCTCCCCAAAACCCACGCTATAACCAGTCACTCCCCCTAGTCAGTCTCCCGCTCCCTCGTGTCATGTGTATCCCCCTCTCCATTGTCGCCAACTAGTTGCCCACAACCCTACACCCGACAAACCAACACCTGCCTTCAACAAGTCCCAGGTTTACAAGAACTGACTGCAAGAGGTGCAAGAAGCTCACTCAAGCATCGAACAATGAGATCCATTTGAGATTCTGGAGCATGTGAATGAAGCTGACACAACACTACAACCCCCAAAACAGCACCAACAACAATTACAACTGCAAGCTATGGAGACCGAATTACCCATAGGCAGAATCAGCCACATTTTCTGTTCCCTGGATAAGTTCAAACACGAGGTGAAGACTAAAGAAACCTCCAAGCAGCGAACCGATGAAGTAATATTTGGTCTTGGCAAGCGGTTCAAATATTACACTGACAAACACAACACTGAAATAAGCAAAAGGAAACAAAGCCTAATCACTCGTTACCTAGGCGGCAACAGGCAGAACAGACAAGAACAAGAAGAGATCAATGATAACACTTCAGTTGTGTCCACCCTTGACTTTAAAGGGTTTATGGACAAAGTGAATGAGATCAACACTGAACGCAGTGCTAGTGGATGTGGTGGTGTGGTGGCTGGTGAGGGTAGTAGTGGCACGACTTTGGGAGGAGCAGCTGGGACCCCTATATAGTGTCACGGCCAGCCTTGGAACCCCATCTCACACTTCTTGTGTGCTTTTGTATTGCTATTTCTTTGGTAAGAATTTATATTCATTGCTACTGTGACTCATAATCAAATCACAATTACCAAATACTGTACTATACTGTGCATACTGGCACATAAAATCTCTGTAAATTGTCAGTATAAGGCAGTGGCCACCCATATTTTCCCCATATAAATATGTATTCATACTAAGCGATTTCAATCAACGTGAGCCCCTCTGTTGACCAAATAAGTGCACAATATGTGAACCTACTGTACACACACATGCACCAATGATAAGTTATATTTTTTATTAGGAAAAAAGTAAAGTACTTAGTCAAATATTTACATTTATTTAACTTAAAATTACAACATACAGTAACTTATGGTTCATGAATGAATTCTAAAAATTAATAATCTGTACAAATTAGGGAATGTAAGGCAGAATGACTGTAGCTACTGTATAATACTGGTTTCATACAGAAAATGCATTTAAAATAAAAGATTTGTACATTTTGCAGCACACAGTAGGAGGTAGGATGCTAGACTATGTCCAAGTGGTGACCCTGCAGAAACAGAGACTATTCATTTGTGTCATTTTGGTGTTTATGCTGCACATTCAACTGATTCCAAAGGTGTAATGCAGTGAAGTCTATTATACAGTCATGTAGGTTTCAACATCCTTCCTTAATGTATATCATCAGACAAAGCATGACAGATTTTATTGCACTACACTGTCAGTACTTGTTGAACATTTAGCATAGACACCAAAAATATAATGAAAATATATGGAACAAGACTGGTCTGTGTTGCTTTGGGTATCCACAATCCAGTGCATGAGGGATGCTGGGGTGGGGGGAAGGGGTAATGCAGCTTCTTTGGCGGGTTCTGGAGGCTCTTGGTATACCAGTGCAAACTTAGGCAATTTTTCATAATTAACAATGGAAACTTCTTGGGTTTCTGGGAAATTTTTTTGGGGTGACAAGACTGTACTGTGATGATTACATACATACAATGCATTGACAATAAAGCTCCAATAAGTCATAGACACTGTAAACTTGCACAATCAAATGTTAAATATCCAGTAAATTGAGAGTTTGTGTCTTGGAATATGGTTAGAGCAGACTTATAGTGTATTATGAAATGAATGAATGTATGTGGGGGAATGTTTGACTGTACAATACAGTACTTTATACTGAGGGAAACCCCTGCATAAGAGAGGGTTAAAGAGCATAGTATGTCAAGTAGCTCTGTAACAGAAATGTGATGCATCTGAATGTTTGTGAGCTTATGAACCCCTGGACACGAGAGGTTTGGTTAGATATAGCCTACAGCATCATCATGATACTCTTAACTCGAATTTGCTAAATACAGTTTCTTTATCAATATATTTTCAGTCAGACCTTATACAAGCAGTTCATCATATAAAAGTTTAGAGAAATTTACTTGTAATGCTGTAGTAATGAGAGAATTGTTAATAATTACTTTGGTTTTTCTATTGGTAGACAGGAAACCCTTGCTGCACACAGCTTCCATATGAAACACATACAGGTAGTTTCATTTACACATTCAGTAATTACACAAGTGGTGACAAGTCACTTACAAACAGAATTTCCTGATTGACATTTTACTGCATATGCTTGAAAGATTAGTTTACCATAGGTTAATATTGTTTGAAGAATTCTATGCATTATGCACAGTACATTTCATGCTCATATACCCAGTGTATTAGGATTTCCTCTACTTGCTTGTCTCTTAAATTGACTTAACAAACACATTTCCTCTGTTAACATATCAGAAAATGAAAGATCTTATAATATATACAGTTTAAAGTATATTGCATAAAACAACCACCAGTTGAGGCGAATCATTTTGTGTTTCTAAAGATTCCACTGAAGAAACAGCAGCATTATGTTTGTCAATAATAATGACCCTCAATTAGAAAGTGATAGTTTTGATTGCATCTCTATAGTCAGTATAATGTAATATAGAATACATATAGTGGAACAGATAAGATATAAGGTATATACTGTGGAAATGGAAAGAAACACTGTATATAGAAACAGTAAGTAAGATAAAATAGAACTTGATACTTTTTGTCCAAGATGTTATGCATTTTTTTTGTCCCAGTTTGTATTTCTTATAACACATTTTACTTAAAGAGTTAAGTACAGTCCAGTAGAAAACAGAATTTCCAGTGAAGCAATTCTCATATATTTTGGCTGCCAAATTAATTTCATTTAATTGACAAGCAGTTCATTGTTAATGCTGTTTGGTTAATTCATACTGTACCTGACGGGTCATAGTTTTAGCATCAGTGATCTCCTGAGTCTTAAGCCTGAGAGTGTTAGTGATTTTTTACATAGAATTTTGATAACTTTTGGGTAGTAGTGTCTGATGCCTGAGTAATAGAATGATCATTGTAGTACAGTACAGTCATGGCCAATAGTCCTGTTGCCTCTGTTACATTTCTAAGTAGCTTACTCCCAGACAGCTTTTAGTGACCATGATTGTGCAATATGTGTAAATGCGTTTACATATTCCAGCGAGATGGCTATTTAACACAACATTGCTTCTCCCCAGCCTTCAATAGTTTAAGTGTACTGTACTGATAATTGAGCAGTATAACCCTGAATTTTCTGTAAGGTTCAGATTTCTTTCTGCATGGATGGAGCATATCACACCCTTAACTCCAATGTATAGCAAAGGATTACTGTACATACCTCACAAGTTTGTCATCCAAGCAAGAGAGGGTGAGAGGGGTTTATGTAGGTAAGGTTCGGGGTTGTACTTGAATAGAAAAAGTGGAAAAAGTTTGACTGTCAGTTGGGTTGGTGTATTGATGAAGTAAGGATACTCATAATGATGGATGCATACTGAGAGGCGGTCTCCGGTGAGAGCTTCTGTGTGTAGTAATCAAGGGAATATGAAAGACATCCCCTGAAAGTCTGAAGTGTGTGCTGGCAAAGTGTGGGCATGAAGTGACACGAGACTGTACGTAATACTTTGGTGACTTCGACCTCAGGACCACTACCAGGAAATGTTGTACTCAGATTACCCATGTTGGTCACAGTGTAGTGATTGTCATTTGATGAGGGAAGACCTAATTTGGCCAGCATAGCATTGTGGCGAATGATAATACCAAGACGTACACTCATGGGCTGTAATTTAAGGGCTCTCTTGGTCTCTGTAAGGTGGTAGCTCAGGAGATTGTGTACCCCACGAGTGTACTCCCAAAAGGCCTTTAAGTCCTCTTCTTGGGTTGGAAAGCTCAGGTCCAGGAGAGAGATGTGGCAACCAAAGGTATTATCTCTATGCTCTTTGGGCCAGTACCTTCGCATGTTGATGGCTTGTTGAGAGCACAGGTGTGTCAAACCTAATTTCTTATTTTTGTCCAGCATCATGGTGTACAAGGCAAGGTTGGCTGCTGCAGTGAAAGTAGAGTTTAATGTGACTCCTTCCATTTTGCAGCGTTTGAGTAGGTTTTGTGTGGTTACTTTGTCTAGGTCACGTTGCAGTAGGTGTGTGCCAGCTTCCTGCCTGAATGGCATACGGTAATCACTGGTGAAGTTCCACACTGGGTGTCCAAATGTTAATAAAATTGTGTAAAAACGTCGAAGGAAAATGCCCATGTAAAACCATATTGACCCAGCTTCCTCACCAAGACGATCATGAATAGGCATTGCAAAGGTTCCTACCTGACTTAAATCAACATTATTGCCTTGATAAAGGTCATTAAGTACCTTAAGAAACACTTGGCAGAATTTCATATTTGTACTTCCATCACTCACATTGTGGTGGAAACCAAATATGCACACATATTTGTATTTCAAGTTAAAGTTAGAATCTCTCTCATATTGATCATCTTCACCAAGATTAACAAAGCGTGTGAACCACAGAGGTCCTTCATGCATTCGGTAGCGGCGTCGTAACAACTCCTGCACAGTTTCTTCTACATTATCTGAGGTAATCTCTTCTACATCCACCACTTCATGTATCATCTCTCGCCACCATATGTCGCCGTGTCGATAATCTAGGTGCATTCGTAGGTTTGGCATTTTTCTGCAAAATAAATAAAAGTAAGTACAATTCCAATCATACACAGCCATTCTGTACAGTACTAACTGAATGGGTGCTGGTTGGCCTATTGGTGAAGAACTCTCTTGATGAATAAAAATTGATTAAAACAAATAGAAACAAAATATTTTTACAACTATAGATTATGCAAGTTTGCTCTTCGAAAGGCAAGTTTAAATCAACCGCCAATATAGAATAATCAGACACAAAAGGAGGAGTCTTCATGGAAGGGTAGATGAAAAAATTAATGTAATCAATGTCGATGTGCCCTAGTGTACGTGACCCTGTTAGGGGAGTATTGTTTGTAGTGATGTGGGCAGTACAGTACTTTAAAGGTTGGGGCTCTCTTTCAGCCCTAGCTACTCCCTTTCAATTCTTCAACTATCCCCCATCTCGATCTATCTTCATATTTGCTGTCCCACCTCTATCACCTTCTCTCTTGTCCTGCAGGGTATTCTAGGGCGGTCCTCTTTCATCAACTCTTATCTCTATGAAACTAAGTGTCATTTCACAAATCGTGTGAGTGTGTGTGTGTGTCCTTGACCTCAGTGAGTACTATAATTATAGCCCATAGCTAATGTCGGAAAATTAAAAGATATGTACAAGATGAGAAGGAATACTTTGACTG
Source organism: Petrolisthes cinctipes (assembly GCA_033782935.1). NCBI lineage: Eukaryota > Metazoa > Arthropoda > Malacostraca > Decapoda > Porcellanidae > Petrolisthes > Petrolisthes cinctipes. The sequence continues at coordinate 65,412 of JAWQEG010002745.1, forward strand.
CCTTTGACAATGAGGTGTGTGTTGCCTGATTTGGAGGCCTGTGACTGCATGGAGGAATGTAGTCAGGGGTCAATATGGTCGTCTGATCTTTGCTCAACTGTCGAGCAAAAACTCTGGAAAAGAAACTTTCAAACCAGATTACTGCCTTGTTTTGCTGGGAGTCAAGGTCGAAGATGCTTAGTAACCTACGTACTGAATATGTGTAGTACCGTACACCCAATAGGAATAAAGTCGTGTCTGTGTCATTTATATTCTTCAATTGTCCCTCCTTTGCATCTACCTCCTTCGTGCTTGTTGTCCCACCTCTCCACCACTTCCCCCACGTCCTACAGGGTATTCCAGGTCCAAACAAAAAGTGTCAGTTTACAAGTGCAATGTCTAGTGCAAATGATAATTGTGTGTTCATGAAAAGACTCCTTAGAATAGACTGGAAATTCTTAACATGAATGTACTAGGCAGTAAGGTAAAGGAGTAATTTCAAGATATAATATTAAAAATCAAGAAAATAAATATGTCTCAGCTCAGTGTTGCCCAAGTATAACACATTATAAAATATAAGCATGCCCGTGGGGCTCCTTGAAGCTCAGGGGTATCATGATAATTATGCTCCATGTGTTACCAGGGTTCATAGAATAAACTGACACTGCTTCCTACCTGGTTCTTTGCATTCATGGCACCCACCAACCCACACACACACACACACACACACTTATAATTTGCACATGGGCAGAGTGACTGAAGATTACCTGAACATGAGAACAGTGGTCTGTTTAATGAAGTCAAACTCTAGAGGTTTGCTTGATTCCAGCCAGAGGGAGTAAATAGTAGTCATGCAGCCGTAGTCATGGGCGAAGGTCATGAATCTTTCAGCGTACCCAAGTGGCCTCACCCACCGTCCTGCCTGCCTGCTTGTATTGTAGTGGGGGGTGGTGAGACTGGCTGTGGAGGCTTCGACTTTTCCAGAGGTCACACAGGTCGATGACGTTACTGGAGCTTCATCAAATATTGAGCCGGCAGAGTTCTTGTAGGTGTGGATTTTGTACTTAGCGTTTGATATGTAGGCGAGAGGAGAGGTGATGGCTGAGGGACCTCCTGCCTTAACATTGCCCTTGCATAGTTGTCCTCCAGCGTCCACCACACCTGTACCAAAATAGTAAGAATTGTAGTAGTTTAGTCGTAGTCGTAGTAATAGTAGTAGAGTGTAGTAGTAGTAATAGTAGTAGTAGTAGTAGTAGTAATAGTAGTAGTAGTAGTAGTAGTAGTAGTAGTAGTAATAATAATAATAGTAGAAGTAGTAGTATTAGTATGGGCTACAAAAAGCATATGGCCTAGCTCGAGTAGAATTAAGTTTGAGAGGGCAAGATATGTTTATACCCAGGTCTAGAGAATGTAAACAGAAGGATTTGGGGGAAAAAAATGACCAAAAAACACATCCGAGCGGCCCAGTCTCGGCATGAGGCCAATAGGCGAGACGATAACAACACTTTCATATGTGTGTGTGTGTATGTGTGTGTGTGGGAGGAAGGTTGACAGTCCTGTTGATGTGTTCATTGAATCTTTATTGACTTAAGGGGGACAGGCTTGGGGGGGGGGTTAGGGGGGTGCGGGAGTAGGGGGACAGGCTTGGGGGGTTTTTGGGGAGTGCGGGAGTAAGGGGACAGGCTTGGGGGGGGGGTTAGGGGGGTGCGGGAATAGGGGACAGGCTTTCTACCTACCCCAAGCCTTTCCCCCTATTCCCGCACCCCCCCCCCCCCAAGCCTGTCCCCTACTCCCGCACCCCCTTAATGAACCTGTTAAATAGTAGCAAAGTGGAGGCTACTTATTTCTCAAAATCATATAATAAAACAGCAATCCAAGCCAACTAAACTAATGTAAACATGTTAACTGGTATAGTCTGAAGGAATCTATTACCATTCAATCCACCAATAACATTACAAAGGTCCCAGGCTGATCTATACCCTCTGACAACGAGTATTCTTACAGTATACCGTCACTGTGTTGTCTTTCCACAATAATGTGACCCAGCCCTTGTAGATAAAATGATGTGTATGTCTCACCCTTCTTGTAATTGGTACAGTTTTTCTGAAGTGCAAAGGTCCCACAGGAATGCGAATGTAAGACAAAAAACAAGTAGGTGAGTAGGTGGGTCTAGGCACAGTCCACTCGGGTCTAGGCTGATGAAATTCGAGGTACAGTCGTGGTCAATAATAATTATCCACATTGGGGCGACTCATGTAAAAGTTTGACAGCTTCCCTCTGTTCATTAGCTGAGTAACTTTATAATATATAGGTTAAGTACCATCTTCTAATTTACTGCAAGCAGCTACACACTATTTAAAACAATAATATCATATGTATGACAACGTGTAAACATTAGACAGCAATATTTTTTAGTTACCCCTATGTGGATGATTATTATTAACCACGACTGTACAGTGCCATAAATTATTTTGGAATGTAAAGGTAACACAAGACTGCGAACTTAATAATAAAAAAAACAAGTGGGTGAGTGAGTGGGTTTTAGGCTGATGCAAGGTTGCCCCAATGAGTACCAGGCGGCCTTGGTGTTATACAGGTGTAGTGTGTGTGTGTGTGTGTGTGGTGTGTGTGTGTGTGTGTGTGTGTCACCATTATGCGGTCACTCATACTTCCCTCAACGCGCCGCCAGTCAAGCACGCATTGTTACACTTTTCCTCTGAACTAAACATTATTCCTCCAACACCCATCTCATTTTGGGGAGATTTGGGGACACATGGAAAAATCTGTACAAAGCAAGTCTGGCCTTAAATCATAAAATGGAAAACGAAGAACAAAAAAGGTGCTCATGTATAAAAAAGTATATAGTAAAGTATATAGTAAAGATTTCAGTATGACCAAGTATACATAATATAGTGACTGTCTGGTACAATATAACCGGCTCGCTCACCAACTTATCGGACTGAATTGTGAATATATATGGTACGGCATGGTAAGGTAAAAGTTCCTCCCGTGAAAGTGGTGACGAGGGTTGAAGCATGAAGGTTGTCGTTGCTTTTGCTGGTTCGGTCGCAGTGTTATGGTCACCTTGCCAGGGGCTGTCTGTCTTCTCTCACACCACATGCAGTCTTGCTTTCTAAGGGAGAATTCGCTGGCTATAAGTACAACGCTTTCAATTTGTGTGAAACTGCATGAAGGCACGAATAACATAAATTTAGCTTTTTTACTTTCGTCCCTAAGTTATGAGAGTTAAGGGGGAAGTTTTGTATTGGTAATTCTGGAGCAACTGAATCCTCCAAAGTATTCCAAGCAACAGAACACCATTACTTTTGTTCTTCTGGTCCTGTTTCCTAGCATACTTTGGAGGAATCAAGACATTCCAATGTACCAAAAAAGAATTACCCCCTTAATACAAGCACACTGGCTGGACATAAGACTTCAGCACACTTTCACAGCCATTTCACAAGCACAGACAATCAATGACCACACTGTAGTCATCAAGCACAAAACATCAAAATCCATCCATTCATTCCACCAGTTCACTGATGGGGCCAAGTGCAAGAATAGTTAGTCAGTCATGGTGTATACGATGGCGTGGTAGTGTAACGGTACGATGACTCCCTGCTGGACTTCATTACCGGTACTACGCCATTGTCAACACCATGGACGGATGTTCTTGAATACGGCACTGTAATTTCGCGGAACCCTTCCTTTTTTACTTTAATGCGGATATGAGTCACCCTGACGCTTGACGGAGACAGACAGACAAAAAGGGATATTATTATTATTATTTTTATTATTATTATTATTTTTATTATTATTATTATTATTATTATTATTTTTATTTTCATTATTATTATTGTTATTTTTATTATTATTATTATTTTTATTATTATTATTATTTTTATTATTATTATTATTATTATTATTATTATTATTATTATTATTATTATTATTATTATTATTATTATTTTTATTTTTATTATTATTATTATTATTATTATTATTATGAACTTGCCCATTTTATTTGCTTAGTTTTCGATCGTTATTTAAATCTTTTCTGCATGTAAGTTTTTGTCGTGTATGTGTGTATGTGTATTTTATTTTATATACCGGTATATATTTCTTATGTGTATGGTGGGGGGGGGGGAGAGGATTTCCGGTTTTTATGTAGATCTCTTATGCATGTTAAGGTCGTTCATCTATGGCATTGACTATTTACTAAAAGGGGGAAATTTTGTGTTGGTAAATCTGGAGCAACTTAATCCTCCAAACTATTCCAAGCAACAGAACACCATTATTTTTGTTCATCTGGTCCTGTTTTCTGGCATACTTTGGAGGAATCAAGGGACTCCAATGTAACAAAAGCGAATTACTGTACTTCCTTAATTAATGGGGCCTTTTGTTGTGGGCGAAATGGAGGAGGTATCGATTCTTTCAAACTGTGCCACAAAACAGATCCCCTATATACTTGTATGTTGAGGTACTGGTCTGTGTTTTGGTATGTACTTGTGGAGGAATCATTAGTCCCCCCTTTCCTCTTCCACCCCTTCCCCCTTCCTACCCCTCACCCCTTCCACCTTCCCTCTTCCACCCCTCCCCCTTCCCCCTTCCCCCTTCCACCCCTCCCTCTTCCACCCCTCCCCCCTTCCCCCTTCCACCCCTCCCCCCTTCCTACCCCTCACCCCTTCCCTCTTCCCCCTTCCACCCCTCCCCCTCCCTCTTCCACCCCTTCCCCCTTCCCTCTTCCACCTCTTCCACCCCTCTCCCTTCCCTCTTCCCACCCCTCACCCCTTCCCTCTTCCACCTCCTCCCCCCTTCCCCCTTCTCCCCTCCCCCCTCTCTCTCCCTTTTCACCCACATCAGCAGGCAATAATGATGGTTAAGGAGGAGGTATACAAGTGTTGGTAAATTTGAAGCACCTTATTCCTCCAAAATTCTTCCAAGCAACAACACTCCCCCATTATTTTAATTTGTTAATCTGATTCTGTTTCCTGGTTTAATTTGGAGGCTTCATGGCACTCTAATGTACCAAAAGTTTATATACTAATCCCCTTAAGAACCCTGTGATCGTGTATGAAACTTTGGAGGCTTCTGATTCCTCCTGACTATGCCACGAAACAAGCTCCTTCCATATAGGTGTGTGTAGGTGTATGTGTTTCATGGCAGTATTTGAAGGACTCATTTACCTTCAATCTTCTGACTACATCCCAAGGTTCCTTATAAATTATCTGTCTCCCCAAACTTATATTGTGTAGCTGACGAGGTAAGTTAATGATAAACACTAAGTCTAAGTTGATAATAACAAACACTTAACTAGGTAACAAAGACCTTGAAGTATGAAGGTAAAAAAAACAAAAAAACACACACACACACACACATACACTCCAGCACGCACGCAGAAGCACTCACCTGTAATTCATTGCCACCAACTACTGTTCTACACACATACACACACAGACCTTCCTTTTTTACATCATTAGTATCATTGTCACACACACACACACACACACACACACACACACACACACACACACACACACACACACACACAGACCTTCCTTCTTTACATCATTAGCAACATTATCACACACACACACACACACACACACACACACACACAGACCTTCATTCTTTACATCATTAGCAACATTATCACACACACACACACACACACACACACACACACACACACACACACAGACCTTCCTTCTTTACATCATTAGCAACATTATCACACACACACACACACACACACATAATCAGTCATATAACAACAACATTATCATTTCCACCACCACCAGTATCAATCAAACAACAACAACAACAACAACAACAATTGGTAAGTTAGGAGGTCTTTAATATCCTCCAAACTATCCCTCGAAACAGATCCCCTATTAGTAAACATTAAGGTGGTCTGTTTCCTGGCATAGTTTGGAGGAATCAAGGCTCTCCAATTCATCAAAATGAGAATATCCCCATAAAGACCCCTGTGATGTCGTCAGAAAATTGGAGGTTAGAGAGTCCTTCAAATAATGCCACGAAACACCACCTACAATGAATGAGCTTGCTTCGTGGCATTGTCAGGAGGAATCAGAAGCCACCAAGTCTCATACACGATCACAGGGTCCTTAAGTATTGTATTGTGTTGTGTTGCAATAAAAGAGTGTTGTGGTGGAAGGATGTAGAAGTCACGTGTACCACCAACATTTTGTTTATTTTGTTTCGGTCTGTTGATGAAATGCGCACACACATAAACTGATACATACATGCAAGCACACACTCACAGATACATACATGTGATCATACATACACATACGCACACCTCATGGCTCAGTATTGGCACCAATAATGTTCTTAATTTATATAAATGATATAGAAATACATGTTACAGATGGCACTTGTATGAATATGTTTGCTGATGATGCAAAGGTACAAAGAACAATTAAAAATGAAGACTACTGTTAAAAGTTACTAGAAGATTTCAACAAAATGGTTGACTGGAGTAATTAATGGTAGATGGAGTTTAATGCAGATAAGTGTTATGTTATTAAATTTAGAAGTAGTGAGAAAAGACCAAATTGGCAGTACAAGCTTGGAAATAAAATATTAAATGAAGCAGAGAAAGAAAGAGATTTAGGGGTAACGATAAATAAGAAATTTACACCAGATGATCATATAAATGAAAACGTGAGAAACATGTATCCATTGTTAGCAAATTTGAGAATGGCCTTCCCTTATATAGACGAAGAAATGGTCAAGAAAATAATCACATCCTTTATAGGCCTACCTTGGAATATGCTGCAGTAGTATGGAACCCACATTCAAAGAAACATATCACCAAGTTAGAAAAAGTACAAAGAGCAGCAACAAGATGGGTGGGTACCAAGTCTAAGAAAACTATAGGCTATGAAGAAAGACTAGAGAAACTAAAGTTACCTAAACCGGAAGTAGGACGAAAGAGAGAATCTGTTGTTTGTCTATAGAGTAATTGTATCGGTACCACACCATCGTCAACACTATACATCAATGTTCTTGCCTACGACCCATAAACAGAGACCCAACGCTGCAGGATATGGTTGTCTCACATATGTAGCGTCGTATATGTGAAAGTACAATGTAGGGAACTTAAGAGGGTAGTATAATGTTGGTAAATCTGGAGTATATATATGATTCCTCCAAACTATGCTAAGCAACAGGACACCATTAATGTTGTAAATTTGGCCCTGTTTCCTGACATACTTTGGAGAAATCAAGGCGCTCCTCCAATGTACCAAAAGTATGTTATCCCATTAATGTATCAAGTATAAACTAATGTGTCTGTGTGAAAGTGCTTATAAGGTATACAACACAATACTGCAAGCATGTCTTTAGGTTTAGGATATAAGTATGATAACCTCAGTGTAATTTTGGTCCATGAACGAGAGAGTATAAACATCAAGTCAGTCATCAGGTGCTAAAAATCTCATGCACTCCCATTGAATCTCAGAGCGTGATGCGGCTGTAGTGGTTCCTGCTAGAATCATATCCACCACACACATCTACAGTATATATAGGGATGGTCACCTCAGCTATATGGGATATGATTGTGCGCCGTTGTGAAAGTGTCCGCCACCACCACCAACACCACCACCACCACCGAGGACTGGCTGGCTGGCTGGCTGGCTGGAGAATGAGTGCCTCGTAAAATGCTCTAGGGAAAAAAAACACAGACGATTTTTTTTTAGTCCTCGTGTGCTGTCTGTCTGTCTGTTCGTTCGTTCGTTCGTCCGCCAGACCTTCCTTTCGTCCATCCGTATCACTTTCACCCACGGTCGATGAAGTGTGGAATCCCTCTCACTCATTCCTCTCACTCGACCCATCCCTCCTATATATACTCTCATTCATCTTTCATGCACTCCCACACCCAACTCACCTTCCCATTCATGTACTCATCTTCCATCCACTCCCTCTCTTTATCTTCCCACTTACCATCCCTCTCTCTCCCTCCCTCTATGCATTCATCTTCCATACATCCACTCACCTTCCCACTTACCATCCCTCCCTCCATCCACTCACCTTCCCACTTACCATCCCTCTCCCTCCCTTCCTCCATTCACTCACCTTCTCACTAACCATCCCTCTCCCTCTCTCCCTCCCTCCCTCCCTTTATGCACTCATTTTCCATCCATGCACTTCCCTCTGCACCGACGATAAATTAGTAAACTTTTACCCCCAGAGGAAACCAGTCCATTGCCTCTAATACTTACTACCACCATTCACTGTGGCCCCGTGAGTAACTCCAGGCTATCATTTCATTCAATACCAGTTGCTTGCATTCCTTCGCCGTATTCAGGAACATGTTAGTTTTATTTTTTTTCTACTTTCTATTTTTTCGTTCGCCATTCATATCACGATGGGATGCTACTCGCCCTTATATAGTCAACCATTTAGAGAGAGTGGACGAGTGAATAGAGAGGGAGTAAAAATTGTATAATATGTGATGCATTTAGGGAAGATGATGAATGGAAGTGAATATGTGTGTGTGTGTGTGTATGTGTGTGTGTATGTGTGTGTGTGTGTGTGTGTATGTGTGTGTGTATGTGTGTGTGTTAGCGATGTCCAAAGTCATGGAAACGAGCTTTCACGAGGCTAATAATATATCCAATGTCGAAACATAAAATAGAAAAAAAAAAAAAAAAAAAAAAATACACTGCATGAAATAAGAAGATTACTTAAAAATACAAGGAAACCGACTAGCTCAAAGTATGTATTTATATCTGAAGCAAAGTAAATTATCTTATACGATTACCTGCGCCTGCACGTGTGTAAGCTTGAAGTAGGTTAATTTAAACATTATCTGTGCATGGAGGGACCGATGAGTGTGGAAAATGTTACAAACTACTACAGTAATTTCTGCTGCATGCGTGCATCATGTATTTTTTTGTATTCCAGAGTAAAAATAAGCACATAGTTATGCTTTTTTATTTTTAGAGAGATTCTCCCTCGTTGTACTTTCGCTTCAAGACGCTTCTCCTTCCCCCACACTCAACACAAACAGACCCTCACTCACGCATTTACTAACTACACTGTATATTATCAATCGTTCTTTTTCCGCCACACATTCAGCACAAATAGAAAAGAAATACACTGCACTTATGCATTTAGTAACTACACTGTACAGTATATTATCAATCGTTCTTTTCCCCTACACATTAAGCACATATAAACCCTTACTCACTCATTGCATTACATATATTTTCCACTTTTCTTCTTCCTTCATCCACACGCAGAATAAACAGACCCTCACTCCCTCCCTCCCTCACTACATCACATAAATTTCCACCTTTCTTCTTCCTTCATCCACACCACAACATAAACAGACCCATCCTCCCTACCTCACTCACTACATCGTATAAATTTCCACCTTTCTTCTTCCTCCATCCACACGCAGAATAAACAGACCCATCCTCCCTCCCTCTCTCACTACATCACATAAATTTCCACCTTTCTTCTTCCTCCATCCACATGCAGAATAAACAGACCCATCCTCCCTCCCTCCCTCACTTCATCGCTTATATTTTCCATCGTTTTTCGTCCTCTATCAGCCTACGTCCTCTGGTCAGACTTGCTCCATCTAGCCTCTAAAAAATAAGCTTTATGTGTCTGAGCAACCCATAGATAGATTTGCCTAAGGACAGAGAATTTTTTTTTAGAAAAGAATGGCTGGTGTATGTGATTCCCTCAGAACCAACCAACCAACCAACCAGCCAGCCAGCCAATCAACTAACCAACCAACCAACCAACCAATCAACCAACCAACTAACCAACCAATCAACCGACCAATCAACTAACCACCCAATCAACTAATCAACCAACCAACCAACCAATAAACCAACCACCCGATCAACCAACCACCCAACCAATAAACTAACCATCCAACCACCCAACCAACCACCCAACCAACCAACCAATCAATAAACCAACCATCCAACCAACCAACCAAGATTTATTTTCACCTCCCTGGGTTTGGTAAGTGTGGACTATTTGCTCAGCTGTGTAAACCCGTCAGATAAGGGGGACGTTTCGTGTTGGTAAATCTGGAGCAACTGCATGAATCCTCCGAACTATTCCATGCAACAGAACACCATTATTTTTGTTCATCTGGTCCTGTTTCCTGGCATACTTTGGAGGAATCAAGGCACTCCAATGTAACAACAACAACCACCCTTTAATACCAGATGGTCAGCGCTGGATACTGGATTCCGGAAGCTATAACATTTTAACATTACTCACAGAAGCTATACTGGAAATAGAAGATTATAATGTACCTAGTAATATTCGAAGCTATAATATTCCATACTCTAAGCTATCTTGTTCTGAGTTCTGGTAATATTCAAAGCTATAATATTCTAACATTTCTCACAGAAGCTATACTGGTAATAATCTCAGTACTAGAAGATTATAATGTTCTAGTAATATTCGAAGCTATAATGTTTCGAGTTCTGGTAATATTCAAAGCTATAATATTCTAACATTACTCACAGAAGATAATTGTGTACTGGTAATACTCTCAATACTAAAAGATTATATTGTTCTTATAATATTCGAAGCTATAATGTTTCGAGTTCTGGTAATATTTGAAGCTATAATATTCTAACATTACTCACAGAAGATAATTTATTGTATACTGGTAATACTCTCAATACTAAAAGATTATATTGTTCTTATAATATTCGAAGGTATAATATCCTGGTCTTGTCTTACTCACACTAATTATATTCAAATGGCGTTTCAATATGTAATTTCTGTACATATTTCATTTCCTAACCCACTCTTTCATTGAGACACACACATACACACACACACAATGAAATACAGTACGTGACACACACATACACACACAATGAAATTCAGTGACACACACACACACGTAACGAAATTCAGTGACACACACACACACACACAATGAAATACAGTGACACATACACACACACACGCAACGAAACACAGTGACACATACACACACACACGCAACGAAACACAGTACGTGACACACACACACACGCAACGAAACACAATGACACACATACACACACGTAACGAAACACAATGACACATACACACACACACGCAACGAAACACAGTACGTGACACACACACACTCAACGAAACACAATGACACACACACACACACACACACACGCAACGAAACACAATGACACACACACACACACACACACCGTTGATAATATGCCTCGTCCACCTCAGCACGACATCAACGACGACAACAACAACGACACTCATAGGCTGCAATGTGGCGCAAGCTTTCCCTCCATTTTGCTCCTGGCTCTTCTCTCTCTCTCTCTCTCTCTCTCTCTCTCTCTCTCTCTCTCTCTCTCCACACACAAGTACATACATACATGGTCCATATTATTTTTTATATATATACACACGCACACACACGCACACACACACACAGATATATGCCATTTACTAAAACATATTCTCTCTCTCAAACACACACACACACACACACACACACACATGATGCACTTTCTTAGATCAGCCCTCCAACACACACACACACACACACACACAAACACACACACATTCTTACACCGGTTCACCCTCCATCATTCCTCAGAAACTGCGCTTACTTTACTTTCACTCTCACTCTGACACGTTTTCTCTCTCTCTCTCTCTCTCTCTCTCTCTCTCCGTACTAAAAAATAACCTTCTCACTTTCGCACACAATTATTCCTCTCTCTCTCTCTCTCTCTCTCTCTCTCTCTCTCTCTCTCTCACAATTTCCTTAACCATTGCTAACACTTCCTCCTCGACACACACACACACACACACACACACAACATTCACTTTCACCCTCACATCCATGCAGCCTAGCTTTACCTACTCAGTCCCTCCCTCCCTCCCTCCTCCTCCTCCTTCCTCTTTCTTCACAGCTGATCATTCTATATACATATATTCTTAAGGACCCTGTGATGTAGTCAGAAGAAAATTGGAGGTTAGCGAGTCCTTCAAATATTGCCACGAAACACAACTTGTATAGAAGGAGCTTGTTTCGTGGCTTAGTGAGGAGGAATCAGTAACCTCCAATTTGTTTATACATGATCACAAGGGGCCTTAAGGGGAGATTTTAGCTCTTGTTGGTAAAATTGGAAGGCTATACACTTGCTGATTCCTCCAAACTATGTCAGAAAACAGACGCTCTCAATGGTAATACTAATAAGGGTTCTGTTTCGGGGCATAGCTTGGAGGAATCATCAGAGACCTTCCAATTCACCAACAGAGATTTATTTTCCAGCGTCAACTCAGTTAAATCGTCGGTAGTTATCAAAGACTTAAAGGGGAAGTATATACAGTGTTGGTAAATAAAACTGGAGTAACTGATTTCTCTAAACTATTCCAAGTAAGGAGCCATCATTATCTTCTTCCCTCTGGTCTTGTTTCATGGCTTATACTTTGGAGGAATCAAGATGCACCAAAAGTATACTATCCCCTTTAGAGACTGACCTCATTTTGCACCATGTACTTCTCTATTAACTTCTGCATGAACACGTTTGCATCACGTTCCCATCAGGTATTGGCGTGTATGTACTGTATGTATGTCATGTTCTCGTTCCATCAAGGTCGATACACATTTTCAACTTTTTTTTTCCCATCAAGTTATTGGCGTGTACAGTAGGCTATGTGTAATTTTCCCCCTGTCATCCGGAACGCATTTGCATCACGTTTCCATCAAGTATTGGCTTGTATGTGTGTCATTTTCTCGTCCCATCAAGGTTGATATGCGTTTGCAACTCTTTTCCATCAAGTTGTTAATTGGTGTGTATGTATGTATGTATGTGTGTCCCTTCTCCTTCCCCCACATCAAGGTCGCCGCTATACGTATTTGCGTCAAGGATCTGTTAGGCTGCGGTGACGGTGATGGTGGTGGGTGCGTTTCCTAAATGGACCCTCATTAGTCGGTGTTGCTGCAGGCGTGTTGTAACTAATGACCCCGTGAGTGAGGACCTATTTCCCAACCACACACACACACCGAGGAATTATGATAGTAAGCGCCCGAACGTATGATTCCGGAGTGTACATGCAGTAGAGAATTATTTGTGCTACTGATATCGCTGCTAATTTTACACACACACACACACACACACACACCGAGGAATAATGTTAGTAAGAGCCCGAACGAATGATTCCAGAGTGTACAGTAGAGAATTATTTGTGTTACTGATATCGCTGCTAATTTTACACACACACACACACACACACACACACACACCGAGAAATTGTAGTAAACGCCCGAAAGAATGATAATTTTATACATAATTATATGAAGGAATTATATCGTACTGCTCATTATTGTTGACTTGGTAACCTTGTGTGAGTGTGTGACGGCCGTGGAAAGAGTAAATACTAGACTACAATAATTATGGTGTTTGTGGAGACGGGAATGATTAAAGTGTGCATGTCTGAGATAGATGAGGAAAGAGAAAAAAAAAATAATACATTATCAGCTCGGCTACTGTAAAACCTGACCTCAATTCGGATGCAGTTCAGAGTATACGTAAAAAAAAAAAAAAAAAAATAATTAATAATAATAATAATAATAATAAAAAGAAAAGAAAAAAGTGAGAATGGATGAATGATATACGCATGGTTTAAGTTTTAAGAGAATCTATTTATATAATTAACCATGGATATACGTATATGTGTTTGTCCTTGCGTCTCCCTTGTCATTATTTTTGGGAGAGACTGAAATGTATAATTGGGGAGGAATTAAATGCATCAATGTCTTCTATACACAACAACAAGATTAGTTAGTGGTTTGTGTTTGTCCTTGTACTGTATGTCTGTATGTATGTCTGTCTGTATGTCCCCGTTAGTTCCCAGTGACATCCATGTTAGAGCCTCATTAGCGACTGCCTTGACTAATTGTTGTTTCTGATGTACAGCTAGTCAGTCAGTCATCCAGTCAGTCAGCAAATTAGTTAGTCAGTCTGTCAGTCAGTTGGTCAGTCAGTAGATCAGTCATTCAGCTGCAAATATGTCAGTCAGCAAATTAGTCAGTCAGTCAGTTAGTCAATCAGTCAGTTAGTCAGTGAATAAGTCAATCAGTCAGTAAGACAGTCAAGCAGCAACTCAGTCAGCCAGTCAACCAACCAGTCAGTCAGTCCTTGTCTTCCATGTTTCCTTCCTTTCATGGTTTATTTTTTCCAACACACAATTCACTTCCCGTCTTCACAAACACATTTACTTCCCAGTGTCACTTCCTTCCTTCCTTCCTTCCTGCCCCTCCCTCCTTATTTTCCTTTCACCTTCCTCACTTTTTGTTGGTTATCTTTCACTCTTCATCACCTTCCACCTTTCCTCACTCTCTCTCAGCAAATATTCTATCCCTCTCTCTGTCTGTATGTCTGTTCCTCTATTCTTTCTACCCACCTACAACGTCGGGACAGACAGACAGACAGACATACATAAGTATAAGGAGATTACAAACGGTCAGACATACACAGACATAAGTAAAAGGAGATGACAGACAGACAGAGAGAATGGAGTGTATTGACCTCGTATGACTAGTGTCCCTGCTTGAGGTTACATCTGCTTGTACAGGATCGTGACTTGTTCCCCTGGGATTCTAGACAACTTTTAAAATGAGAGAAAAACTTGTATTATGTCTCGCTGCTGCTACAACTATCACCCACCAGCCAACACTATTATGTAAATAACCCTGGCCTTCCTTGTACGTACGTCAGGTGGGGAGGAAAGGAAAAAGGAAATGGAAGGGAAGCAAAGGGAAAGAGAATATAGAAAGGGAAAGGGGAGGGAGAGATGGGAAAAAGAATACAGAGAGGGAAAGGGAGGGAAGGGAAATAGAATAGAGAGGAAATGGGAAGAGAGAGGAGGGAAAGGGAAGGGAACAGGGTGAACTGAAGGGAAGGAAAAGGGAGGAGGGGATAAGAAGGAAAGGGAAGGGAAAGAGAGAGAAGGGAAAGGAATGAAAGAGTGAAAGGGAAGATAAAAAAGGAAAGAGAGTGAAGGAAAAGAAAACTTGATGTGAGTGTGTGTGTACCAATGTATTACTGTACTCGTCTATCTCACACAGTGATTTAAATGTAAGTAGGCCTATATGTATTTTATTCATGTATTCATATATTTACAATGCAATTTTGTTAGTGGTGTTGGTGGTTAATGGGTGTGGCTTTAAAAGAAGAGTGGAAAGTGAAGAAATATTTACAACAATTCACTGATGATGATGGTGGAGATAAAATAAAATAGTTGTTGTTGTTGTTGTAATAATAATAGTAGTACAATATTGCAAAACAAGGCGCGACTTGCCACCGACATCGAAGGGAATATGTGTCACAACTGAAGTTGACACATTTTTTTATATTATAAGGAAGCCACAACTGGGTTTGTTGGGGGGGGGGGAGAAGGATGGAAAAGAAATTTTCATACACCAGCAGAGATAGGCTATAGAGGGGGACACACAGACACCCTCAGTATCTTTAAAAAGTATGTTTGACCGTACGTCTGGCAGAGGGTGGTATCTTAGCAACCTGTTATTGCCGGGCACTGGCGCCGCTGTGTTACCTGGGTTATTGGGTAGTTTTAAAGTTTACGGTACCAACTAGAGTCCAACTCCACTGTTACTCCAGCCTGACTACCAGTTAGGCAGTTACGAGATGCAGGGAAATTTCTCTGTTTTAGGGAATTTTGAAGTCTAAACAGGGAAATTATATAAAGATTGTTCAAGCGTAAACAGGGAAATTTCTACCGAACGAAATACCAAAAAGATCGTCAATGTTCAAGTGTAAACAGGGAATTATTGAGGCAATAAGGGAACTTCTAAAGATGACATTAGGGAAATATTGTCAATTTGTCATGCAGACCTGGCAACACTGGCAGTTACTATACCGTGGGTGGAGTCAGTGTTGTGATGTTTTTTGTGCATAGACTTTTTTCAAACTGATTCTTTACCCCGTGATTCTGGTGCCCATCAGAATTACCCTAATGCATTAACATGGGTGCGACAACAACTAGCAAGGAGGAAAGGGTCCGTATTTTGGCACTAAGGGAAGAAAAGTGCCAATTAAAGAAATATGCAGGGTGACAGGACAGGCACAAGGCAGCCATATTGCGTATCCTTGATGCAGCCCACCCTGCCTCCTCCTCCTACCCAAGTCTCTGAGCCTAAACCTCATCTTCTCGGGCCAAGGAAATCCTCAAAGAACACTGACAGTCTCTTTAAGAGGGAAGTGTTCAATGATTCATTTATAACTGCCAATTAACTAAAGAAAAGTGATCTTAGTGAGCTGCACAGTGTGTCAACGTACGATACGCCACAGGTTACAGAAAGACATTGGGCCATATTCAAGAATGTTCATGATGCATACGATGGCGTGGTACCGGTACAATGGCTCCATAGAAAAACAATAGAACCGTTGTACCGCTACCACGCCATCGTATGCACCACAGAGGTTCTTGCATACGGCCCTTTGTGAATGGCGGCGCTGTAGGAGACAATAAAAAGGAGCTTTGGAAATGGGATGTGCCTGGAGTTGTCCTATTATGAAAAATTAGCTAAGTCGATGTCAAGATTGATTGATTGATATTAGGCACCGCAACAGCGAGGTCATATAGCGCCAAAAAAAGTGATAGAAAAGTGAGACAGCAAGCAGGAAGGGAATAGAAAGAAAAGAGGGACAGTCGAAGAACAAAAAGCTAGTGGCCGGGGATGTCTAGAGGCTTGCAAGAGGTTATTACAATGAAAGGAGAAATGACAAAGTATTAATTCGTGAGTACATGAACTATATTTTCATTTTTTTTTATTTGGAAACGCCCATAATTTTTTTTATGTCCCAATGTCGAAGGTCGCGTCCGTTTTTGTCGACCCTGTACTGTACTGTAATAATGTGTAATAATAATATATAGTACCGGTAGTTATGGTTTCTAATGATGGCAGTAGTACCGGTATAAGTATTAATTGTTGTAATAATGATGTTAGTAATGGTGTTCAATGATGGTAGTAATGGTGAGTAATAATGATGTTAGTAATGGTGTGTAATAATAATAGTAGTTATGGTTTCTGATGATGGTAGTAGTAGAAGTTTTAATTGTTGTAATAATGATGTTAGTAATGGTGTGTAATGACGATGTTAGTAATTATGTGTATATAATAATAATAGTGCGGTATATATTGTTGGTGTGTTTATGGGCCTAGGATATTATTAAGTGTTAAGAAAGTATTAGTTCTTCAGTAATGAATGAGTGGTTTTGCCTTCATGATTCGTTTTTACAACATTTTCCTGTCGCAGTTTTCTCTCGTAAAATCGGTAATAATAAAAAAAAAAAAAAAAAAAAAAAAAAATAATAATAATAAAAAGAAGAAATATGGGAGAGTGTAAATTGGTTTATGCATACGTAACATTTATAAATATAGCCTATTTACTTTCTACACATGCTCACTAACTCTGTAAACAGTAACTATGTCATAGGGGTAAAGACGGTCTGAAAAAAGTGTGTCAGCGAGTGTGTGTGTGTCATCAGAGTACATGTATGTAGGTATGTATTATGCTTGTCAGGTTTAAACACAGCGTTGGTTATGATGGAGTAAGAGGAAGGAAGGAGGGAGGAATGTGGTGGTGGTGGTGGTGGTGGTGGTGGCATGCATTGGGTACGTCGGTTTGCCAAGAGAAAGGGAAAGTGGAAGGGAAGAGGGCGGGTTAAAAACTCGTATAAACAACTCTTAATTGACGCGAAAATTAAGACGACGACGACAACAACGTGAATGATAATCGTCTTCATTATTATTATCTCTCCCATCCCAAAATTAATTAAAGTTAAATAATAATAATAAATACCGGTAATAATAACAATAACAACACCAATAACAAAAACACAATGATAATAATAATACCGGTAATAATAACAATAACAACACCAATAATAATAATAATAATAATCCAGCTCAAAGGCCATTTCCTCCAGCCTAACACTTATACACTTCTATCCCAGCCTCGCTAAGCTAAATGTCAGTTCTTCAGGTCCATTGGTCGTAATATAAAAAAAGAAAGAAAAAGAAAGATACCGGTAGCAGTTGTAGTAGTAGTAATAGTAGTATGGGAATTCAGTGCCCTTTTACCTAGTTTTTTTCTGTAGAGGGAGGAGAGGGGAAAAGAAAGTACGGTAGCCAGCCAGCCAGACCATCGAGTAATGGACAGCAAAACCCAACTCTAGAACCCAAACCAGAATATTTAGGACAATATAGCCTAATCGTGTACTAAAATTGGAGGCTTCTGATTCCTCCTCACCGCGCCACGAAACAAGCTCCGTCCATATAGGTGGTGTTTCGTGGCATTATTTGAAGGACTCATTTACCTCCACTTTTCTGACCCCGGACGTTGGTTTATTTTTATAGCCTAGTATAATAGTGTTGGTAAATCGTGAGTAATTTATTCCTCCAAACTATGCCAAGCAACAGGTCACTATTATTGTTTGTTCATCCGGTGCTGTTTCCTGGTATACTTTGGAGGAATCGAGGTACTCCAAAACTACTGTATAAACTCTCATTAATTTAACTCGCCAAAAATGTAAGTAGTATATACCCGTGAGGCGAGTCATTGTTTGTTATTAGTTTTTCTGCAAGGTAAACGACCAGACAAGTTATGTTACGAGGCCGTGCGATAACAAATAACATTCCAGGTCAACTACATAATAATTAGATTGCGTGAGAGATATTTATAACTTCTCACAATCATTGTTATATAAAAGCCACTCCTCCTCATATTAATCTGTTACCGTACCACCAGCTAGCTAGGCTATACCTTGACAAGTAGCCTACTGTCGGCCTCAGGAAATTCGTACACAAAGCATTAGTTAAAAGAGGTCTTTATTCTACACATACTGTAGATATTGTTCTGCTGACTGATCCAATTATAACATTAGGCTACTAGAAAAATTTGATGTTAGGAAATTAATGTACGGTACTAAATTTTCTAGTTGTTACGACCCCTTGATGTCATAGTAGTGTATACGAATTCATGAGACCGACTGTACATTGGGGTTAAATAATTCTATCCTGATGCAAGGCACAATATGAATCTCTACTAACTGAAGTGATTCGGGAGGAGTGGGTGAGATGTAAGGTTGGTAAAGAATACTAAGGAATACCAGAGGTTCATGTTGTGGTGTTTTTAGATCATTATACGTATCACGATTTGTCTGTGGGCTAACTCTGCTCGGTGCCAATGTTATTTTATAGGCTGTGCAGTTTCCCCAGACTTAAATGAGAGAGAGAAATATAATTAGCCACGATTTGTATGTGACTTAGTTCAGATTATAATTTGTTAGGCCAGTAATATTTTATAGGCCGTACAATTTGGCCAGACGAGAGAGAGAGAGAGAGAGAGAGAGAGAGAGAGAGAGAGAGAGAGAGAGAGAGAGTATGATTTGTTTGTACACTCGCAATCCAAAATTTGTATCCAGGTCTTGTTGAAGTTTCGAATCAGTTGACATATATATTAGTGAAACAATGACAACAACGCTTATCCCGTTTCATATTTGCTTGAGCTCGCTAAATTAATACTCGATCAGGCCATTCGAAGCAAGCCTGGATACATATTTTGGATTGCAAGTATAGCCTAACTCAGCACGTGTCATAATTCGTGCTGCATGTCTATAGTGGATGGGGCGGAACTGAACACCTGCCACAAGAATGTTTTATCACCACTAGCCTTTAGCAACCATAAATCTGGGGGCCTGAGTGAAGGGGATCGAAGGAGAGGAAAAACACACACCTGGAGGGACTGGTCTGTGTGTGTGTGTGTTTTTGTGTGTTATTTACTTATTTTTATTAAAGGACGAGGAAGGAATATCGACTCCAAAGAAACCAGTTCGACAAACGATATATTGTCAAGGAAGTAATTTGTGTATATGTGTGTGCATATTTGCGTGTGTGTGTGTGTTATTTACTTATTTTTATTAAAGGACGAAGAAGGAATATCGACTCCAAGGAAACCAGTTCGACAAACATTATATTGTCAAGGAAGTAATTTGTTAGTTAGAGGACCAAGGTCGAAAAAAAACATCCATAATTCTTCTGACGTCGTAAACATTATCCTACCCAATTTGTAAAACAGAACAGATAGGGAATAATTCATCACGCATCAAGCTTGCAATCTGGGAGGGAGACTGGGTCGTTTATTGAATACTAACACAAGCAAACACACACAAATACAGGTACACAAACAAACAGCGGCCTTGGTGTGGTGTGTGTGACGAGGCCTTCCAAACACATACAGACAAACAAATAAACAAACGGAGATTCTAACAGACAGACAGACAGACAGAAGAAGATATGCCAAGGACCGGGGAGGACTCTAATTAACACGCGACAATAGATGAACGGAACTCTGGTAGGCTACTGGCACTGTCTGAATCACTGTCTTCCTGCATGGACACACACACACACACACACACACACACACACACACACACACACACACATATATAGAGGGGGACAGACATGCAGACAGGAAAACAGAGAAATAAACAAATAGAATCAAACAGATAGACAGGCACAAAAACAAACAAACAGACAGACAAACACAGAAGGACACACACAGACACTGGGCCTGACAAATAGCCAGCCAGCCAGTCAGCCAAACACACAGCCAAACAGACAGAGAAACAGAGTCAAATAACCAACCATCAATCAACCAGACAGTCAAACAACTAAAAAGACAGAGAAACAGAGAAAGAGACAGTCAAATAACCAACCAACAACCAGACAGACAAACACACAGCCAGACAGACAGAGAAACAGAGAAAGAGACAGTCAAATAACCAACCAACCAACCATTCAACCAGACAAACACACAGCCAGTCAGACAGAGAAACAGAGAAAGAGACAGTCAAATAACCAACCAACCAACCATCCAACCAGACAAACACACAGCCAGTCAGACAGAGAAACAGAGAAAGAGACAGTCAAAGAAACAGAGAAAGAGACAGTCAAAGAAACAGAGAAAGAGACAGTCAAATAACCAACCAACCAACCAGACAGCCAAACACTCCCTCTTCCTCACCATGACTGTACAGATAGATGGTTCTACTGTCCTCCTGTGTGATTAGTATGGATGATAGGACCCAGTTCAACCTTCATGTTTCTCCAGGTGTCATTATAAGATGTGGGTGACGTGGTTTAAGAAGGATGTGACTAGTGTATAGAATAGTACGGCATTACATTTATCCTGCGTTCTGTACCCCGCCCTCTACTTCCCCTTTCCTTCGTCCTTGTGTCATAGTATTACAATTTCTTTTATCTCTTTATCTTTGTTCTCTCGTCCTCGTGTCAAAGCATTACACAATTTCCTTTATTTCTTTATCTTCGTTCTCGTGTCATAAGAGTACACAAAATCTCCCCTATTCTTTGCTTCACCTTCTATTCTCAGGTTCAAATTTGAGTGTCCCCCTATAGGCTAGTCATCTGATTCTATCTATATAGGTTGAAGGAAGGCCTATATATATCGTACTGTATACTCCATTCCCTCTCCCACTCTTTCACTCCCAGATTCCCAATACGTCCTTCCTCCTCCATTCACTGCAGTAGCGATAACGGTGCCATCTATGAACAGGAAATGACATCATAACACCTGACTTTCCTCCCCTCTCCTCCCCTTACTCCCATAACTTCTCCCCTACCCTTACTACCTTAACTTCTCCCCTCCCCTTACTCCCATAACTTCTCCCCTCCCCTTACTCCTTCAACTTCTCCCCTCCCCTTATTCCCTCAACTTCTCCCCTCCCCTTACTCCCATAACTTCTCCCCTCCTTTTATTCCCTCAACTTCTCCCCTCCCCTTACTACCTTAACTTCTGCCCTCCCCTTACTCCCATAACTTCTCCCCTCCTTTTATTCCCTCAACTTCTCCCCTCCCCTTACTCCTTCAACTTTTACTCTCCCCTCCATTACTACCTAAACCTCTTCTTCTCTCCCATCCTTAATAACTCCCTTCACTTCTCCACCTACCATAACCCCCTCCTACATCCCCTCCCCAAATCTCTTAGCCCCACTTCCCCTCCCATCCTTTCTCCTCCCTAACTCTCTACCCCACCCCCCTTTCTCCCCCCTAACCCTCTACCCACCCAACCCCCACACACACAAAACACAACTTATCCCTTAACCCCTCCCCTTCCCTTCCCTCCCCAAGTACTTTAATCCCTGCTATATACCCTTCCCTCCCTTCTCCTCAACTTACCTTAACCCCTTAGTCCCTTCCCCCTCCCCTTCCCACCCCCTCCCCCACCCTCTTAAAACCCACCCTCGTTCTTTCCACAATCGCCCCTTTCCCTCTTGCCCAACTCTTTCCTTCCCATCAGCTGTTTACCTCCTTACCTTCTTCCTCCTTCCTTAATCCTCCTCCATCGTTCCACTTGACCTTCTCTAGTCCCCTCTCTCTCTCTCTCTCTCTCTCTCTCTCTCTCTCTCTCTCTCTCTCTCTCATTAGTGCTCCACCTAAATGTTAAAACTGCTTCTGTCACCTTCTCTATTGTTTTATTTTTCTTTGTCTCATTATTATTATTATTTTTGTTCATTATTATTATTATTATTACCGGTATTATTGTTTTTATTATTATTATTATTATTATTATTATTATTATTATTACACACACACACACACACACACACACAAAGCACATAACACACACACACACACAGGCACAGGCACATGAGTGGGTAAAACATACAGAATTGAGTAGATGTGTGATAAGGGATAAGTGAGAGGGGTGTTATGAGGAGAGACTGTGAGAAGGGTGTTATGAATAGCGATGAATGCTCTGAGGTTGAGATGAGTGTGGTGAGGTGAGTGACTGTGAAATGATAGAGTCGAAGTGTTGTGTCCACGTTGGGAGACAGCGAGGTAAACAGAGTAACCAACACGAACGACCAGAGTATAATGAGTGATATTGATGGGGCCATGTGTGTGTGTGAGAGAGAGAGAGAGGGCCATATACAAGAACATTCATGGTGTATACGATGGCGTGGTACCGGTATGATGGCTCTGTTGTTTGTCTATGGAGCCGTCGTACCTGTGCCATGCCATCGTATACACCGTGACTGTTCTTGCATACGGCCCAGAGACACACCAATCCATCACGTGGGTGTTCAGAGTGTTTGTGTATACTGTTGAAAGATTGAAGCGCCTTGATTCCTCCAAAGTATGCCAGGAAACAGACCCAGGTGAAGAAAAATAATGGTATCCTGTTGCCTGGAATAGTTTGGAGGAATAATTTGCTCCAGATTTACCACCCAAAACAATGTGCTATAGGCTATGAGATTTGGTGACTTCTGATTCCTCCTGACTGTGCCACGAAACAAGCTTCTTCAGTATAGTGGGTGTATCGTGGCAATGTTTGAAGGACTCGCTAACCTCCAATTTTCTGACTACATCACGGGGGTCCTTAATATCTCTTTTCAACATCCGAGGTCGTAAGAGGGGAATACACATTTGGTACATTTGAGAGCCTTGATTCCTCCAAAGTACGGTAGCCTATGCCAGGAAACAGGACCAGAAGGGCAAAAATAATGGTGATCTGCTGCTTGGAATAGTTCGGAGGAATCAGTTGCTCCAGATTTATCTACACGGTAATACCCCCTTAAAATATTCTGCACTGAGATTAACACCAGACGAATTAGGATTATTTTGAAGAGTCCCCTTTAAAAGTCCATGGAGTAAGTAAGTAGCCTAGGCAAGTCTACGCTATGAATAATAAACCCCCCAAAACAGGCACTCGAAAAACAACAAATTATCATCACCAAACGATTAATGATTATATTAGTAGAGTCCCCTTTGTCCATGGAGTAAGTAAGTAAGTAGCCGAGGCAAGAGAGAGAGAGAGAGAGAGAGAGAGAGAGAGAGAGAGAGAGAGAGAGAGGTCTACGCTGTAAATAATAAACCCCAAGAAAGGAAACAACAAAGTCGTCAGCAGAATGTTATGACCACGGTACTACCTAGACCGTGGTTTTATGGGGGTTATGGCTCGCTCACCTTGCATGACATAAATATTCGTCGCGGACACGGAGAGCATCCTTGGTTTCAGGGTGGTTGGTTGGTGTCTTATGTAGAAGGGTGATGTATGTGGGAGGAAGGGATGTTTCAGAGTGGCAAGTCATTAATATACACACAGTTTCACACATAGGAGCACACGAAACAACGCCAAAACAATAATACCATTCACGAAAAACAGTACTCTCAGTTTCACAATAAGTTTCACACATAGGAAGGAGCACACGAAACAACACCAAACAATAATACCATTCACGAAACACAGTACACTCAGTTTCACAATAAGTTTCACACATAGGAGCACACGAAACAAGGCCAAAACAATAATAATACCATTCACGAAACACAGTACACTTAGTTTCACACATAAAGGCACACGAAACAACACCAAAACACTCAAAGACATGCACTCTTTATATTGAATTCTCCAGGCACACTTATTTCACTCAGTACTCCATCACAGCCACCACCACCACCACAAGGGAGGGCCTCATAGAACTATTTCTCGAGGCGGATATTGTGGTGGTGTTTCACAAATAGTCTAGCCAACCTCCCGTGCAGTCTCTTTATTAAATATTGATACCCTGGGCTTGTCAAGGTTTCAAGTTGTCTGATAGTGGCCGCGGACACCAATTTCCAACACGTAGCCTATACAGGACTTTTCCCGTATCATAAATCTTGTTAAGAGTTTATTATGTACCGTAATTACTTTGGTCCAGATTTCAATTATTAAGCTGGGGATTCTAAATTTGGCTTGACAAAACTTTTATGCCCTAAGTATTTTTTACCCACCTCACTCTCACCCATTCCCCCAACCTCTCTCTCTCTCTCTCTCTCTTTATGTCCTAAGTATTTTTTACCTCACTCAACCCATTCCCCCAACCTCTCTCTCTCTCTCTCTCTCTCTCTCTCTCTCTCTCTCTCTCTCTCTCTCTTATTCTGATCTATTTATTTTTGCATCCCTGTCTTCTTTGCCATCTCCAACTTGACGACCTTCTCAAGCGCTGCCGCGTACCCTTCCTCTTCCTTCCTCATTCCCACGTACAGTACTATGTTAATCTGGTGAGTACGAAGGGTAGAAGTAAAGTAATGCATAGTTGGTTCAGACTATTGTACCTAACGATTAATCAAGTTAGGAGAGAGAGAGAGAGAGAGAGAGAGAGAGAGAGAGAGAGAGAGAGAGAGAGAGAGAGAGAGAGAGAGAGGGTTAATGATCGACGGGAAGGAGTTACTTTTGAGGCAGATGAAAGGGAGAGGAGAATACAAAAGTAGAAAAAGAGAGGGAGAGGAGAATGCAAAACTAGACAGAGAAGAGAGGGAGAGGGAGGGGAGGGAGAGGAATACGAGATAAGCATATACAAACTGAGGTGGTGAGTGAAGTCAAGGAACTAAAAGAGAACAACAGAAGAATATATAATGAAAAAGGGACAACCCAGGAATAAACATGTGTGGTGGACTGCGACCCCTAAACGTACTGTCCTTAAGAGGATATGATTCACTTTTGGGACATTGGAGTGCCTTGATTCCTCCAAAGTATGCCAGGAAACAGGACCAAATGAACAAAAATAATCATGTTCTGTTGCTTGGAATAGTTTGGAGGAATCGGTTGCTCCTGATTTACTAACACAAACCTTCCCTCTTAACCCCTTGACTGCCGATGTCTGTCCCTCAGTTAAAAAAATTAGTCTTGAGTTATAGAGGCAGTGAGTAAGTTGTTGTTGGAGAGATAGTGAGGTTACTATTGTTAGGAGAGATTATATATATGGTGTTTTGAGGAGGGGCTGCAGTGAGAAGGGTGTTATGAGGAGAGGCTGCAGTGAGAAGGGTGTTATGATGAGAGGTAGTGAGAAGGGTGTTGTGAGGAGAGGCTGTGAGAAGGGTGTTATGATGAGAGGCTGCAGTGAGAAGGGTGTTATGAGGAGAGGCAGTGAGAGGGGTGTTATGAGGAGAGGCTGCAGTGAGAAAGGGTGTTATGAGAGGCTGGAGTGAGAAGGGTGTTGTGAGGAGAGGCTGCAGTGAGAAGGGTGTTATGAGGAGAGGCTGCAGTGAGAAGGGTATTATGAGGAGAGGCTGCAGTGAGAAGGGTGTTATGAGGAGAGACAGTGAGAGGGGTGTTATGATATGAGGCTTCAGTGAGAAGGGTGTTATGAATAGCGATGAATGCCCTGAGGTTGAGATGAGTGTGGTGAGGTGAGTGACTGTGAAATGATAGAGTCGAGACTCCTCAGGTAAGCATTACTAAAACAATGGGGTGGGCTCAGTGTATAAAAAAAAATAAAAATAAAGTGTAATGTGCCAATGAGGAAACAATAACATCCTCTGTAACAAAAAGCAACACAGTTAGGTTAAAATATCCTTTCTATTCCCTCGAATCGAATGAAAACTATTGTGTGGATAACATATGAGTGTTGTGTTTATAATTAATTTTCATGATGACTGTTTATACGTCAGGAGAGAACTGAATGTAGATTAGATGCTCGCTTGATTTTCCTCACCTGTGAAGTAAACAAGCAAAAAAAAAAAAAAAAACACTAATACAGGTAATAATAATAAGTAAATAAATAAATAAATAGATAAAATAAATCGAGGGGAGTACAAAATTATGTTAGGTTTATGGTACACCTGCCTGTCATTTCATCCCAAGGTCTTCCATTGAGGTTAGCCTACTAGAAAAATATATGGCTTCCCATTTCTGACTGACACTTTGGACAGCACCTTGTACGGTAGTGGTAGGTTAGTTATCCTTCCTGGTTGACTTCGTGCTTCCGGTTCGACGTAATGGTAGGGATGCATTATGCAGGTACAATTGCCGACACATGAAACAGACACACCTGAAACGGGGCCCTTATCTGAGCATAGGGTATAGGATGATTGATTGATATTAGGTGCCGCAACAGCGAGGTCATATAGCGCCAGAGAAAGGTGATGAAGAGGGTGTGACAGCAAGTAGGAAGGAAATAAAATGAAAAGAGGGACAGTTGAAGAACTGAAAGGGAGTGGCTGGGGCTGAAGGGGCGCCCGAACCCTTAAAGTATTGTCCACATCACTGCAGGCATTAACCCCCTACGGGGGGGGGGGGGGTATAGGATGAGACGTTGTATACAGAGCCGCGTCCTATGCTATGCTTTATAAAGGGCCCGTCTGAACTCTGAAGTGTGTCGTGTTTCATGTGTCGTCAACTGTACATTCATGGTGTTGACGAACCTCTACTCATCGTACGGTACCATGCCATCATCAACAACAACACCACCACCACCACCATGGATATTCTTGCATACAACCCATGCATGCATACTAGAGAGAGAGAGAGAGAGAGAGAGAGAGAGAGAGAGAGAGAGAGAGAGGGGTTAACGTCCTTGAAATGCACAACTTTGGGTAACATGACTCGACTTACTGTATGTGTGTTCAGTTTCTGCCCTGCGTGTGTGTCATGTGTTGGGAATGTATGTATGTATGTATGTATGTGGGTACGGAAGACGGGGACTAGCCTATTCTAACAACCATTTAATTCAGTTTCTGCCCTGCGTGTGTCTCATGTGTTTGGTATGTATGTATGTATGTATGTGGGTACGGAAGACGGGGACTAGCCTATTCTAACAACCATTTAATCCATAATTTTTCATAGCAGGGTAGGCCTAACTATGTCAAAATATAATAATAATAATAATAAGTGGATTAGATTATAACCTATGCTTCTCGGTCATTCATGCATAAGAAGAGGGTCAGTTTGAAGGTTAACCAGCAGTAGCAAGAACAGCCAGCAAAAAAATTAGATTGCTTTCAGGGGTCACAACACTTCCTACCCAAGCAGAAACAGAAAAGAAAAAAAAAAAAAATTGTGAGGGAGATGAAGTGATTTGCCGAACAGATAAACTGATTGATAACTCTGAATATAATTGTTGTCTTTTACATTCCAGTCTGTTTTTTTTTTAAATTATTATCTTCATTATTTTACTATTATTATTATTTTACTATTATCATTATTTTAACATTATTATTATTATTATTATTATTATTATTATTATTATTTTATTATTATTATTATCATCATTATAATATGTTCTTTTTTCGTTATTATCTTTGTTTGTAATTAATTTACTATAATCATTATAATTTCTACCATAGTATTTTTTTTTAGTCTTGTTGGTTGTAGTAGTGACAATAACAGTGGTAATTAATCCATTGGTTACAACATAGAGAGTGTTATTAAGGGGAAATTAATTAGTTGGTGAATTGAAAAGTCTCTGATTCCTCCAAACTATTCCAAGCAACAGAACACTATTATTTTTGCTCTTCTGGTCCTGTTTCCTAGCTAGCCTACTTTGGAGGAATCATGGCACTCCAATGTATGTACCAAAAAAAAAGAATTATATACCACCTTAAGGGGAGACTAATCTGTTGGTGAATTGAAAGGTCTCTTCTGATTCCTCCAAACTATGCCAAGAAACAACAGATCCCCTATTTTTTTGTATCATGGAGGGGGTCTGTTTTGTGGCATAGGACTCGGTAGTCTTCCTTCCAACTTGCCAACAAGAGAATCTCTCCTCTTTATTAACTGGATAGACGTCAAGGATGATGTCATGTAGGAAGGTCGTCTCATTTGTGTCAGTAAGTCATGAGTGTTGTTGTCATACACACACACACACACACACACACACACACACACACACACACATACACACACACACACACACACACACTTATTATTGTTATCATACACACACTCTCACTTACTTATTGTTGTTGTTGTCACACACACACTCACACACACACTCTCACTTACTTATTGTTGTTGTCACACTCACACACACACACTTATTGTTGTTATTACACACACACACACACACACACACACATTGTTGTTTTGGTTACTCATGCCATATATTAAAGAGAGTGTATGTCATGAATGATTTTGTCACACACACACACACACACACACACACACACACACACACACACACTTATTGTTGTTTTGGTTATTGATGCCATATGTTAAAGAGAGTGGTGAGTGGTGGTGTACTGAGTGGGATGGTTAGGGTGGTGAGTGGAACAGAGTGAGAAAGAGCGATTGGCAAATGGTGTGGTAAGAGAGACAAAGAGTGTGGTGAATGGTGTGTGTGAAGTGAGTGGTGAGGGTGGGAGAATGAGATGTTATAAGTGGTGTGGTGATTTGTGTGATATTTTTTGAGGGGTGTGGTGAATGGTGAGTGGCATTTTTTTGTGAGTGGTGTGGTAAATGATGCGTGGACAGTGTGGTGAGTAAAATGAGTGATGAGGGTGGGAGAATGAGATGTTATTTATAAGTGGTGTGGTGATTTGAGTGAAATTTGTTTAAGTGGTGTGGTGAATGGTGAGTGGTGGTGTGGTGAATAATGAGTGGACAGTGTAGGCTAATGAAGTATAGTGAGTAGTGAGGGAGGGTGGAAGAATGAACAATTAAGTAGCGTGGCATTTGGTGAGTGGTGTGGTTGGTGAGCGAGGAGGCTAGAAGTGAAGGGAAGAAAGATCCGGGCTCATACCTGCCTCTCACACCCAGATATACACCTCTCTCTCTCTCTCTCTCTCTCTCTCTGAGGTAAATAGTAGATACTTCTCTTATTCTCTTTCAGTCTCAGTCTTCCTCACTCACACGTCAGTCTCTCAACTAGCTACACACACACACACACAAACAACAAACAAACACACACACACACAAGCAAACAAACAAACAAACAAACACACACACACACACACACACACACACACACACAAACAAACAAACACACACACACACACAAGCAATAAAACAAACAAACAAACACATACACACACACACACTCTCTCTCTCTCTCTCTCTCTCTCTCTCTCTCTCTCTCTCTCTCTCTCTCTCTCTCTCTCTCTCTCTACATTTTTCCATCGTCTACGTAGCCTCCTGTAGCCCCCCCCCCTTCCTCCCCCCTCACCTTGAACCATCTCCTAACCCCCTAACTTGGTCCTTTCACTTACCCCTCTAATAACCTGCCTCGTCCTTTCACTTCTAATACTGCAGTCCCTCTCCTCGCTACTCCTCTCTTTCCCTCACCTCACTCCTCGCTACCCCTTCTCTTCCCTCTCTCCTCGCTACCCCTCCCCTCTCCTCATTCCTGTCTACACTCTCTCTCTCTCTCGATACTCCTCACTACCCCTCCTCTCCTGTCTACACTCTCATTCCCTCCCCTCCCTACTCTTCTCTACTCTCTCATTCCCTCCCCTCACTCCTCACTATCCCTCCCCTCCTATACTCTCTCATCTCACTTCCTCCCCTCACTCCTCACTACCCCTCCCCTCCCTACTCTTCTCTACTCTCTCATCTCATCTCTCCCCTCCCTTTCCTTCCCTTCCCCTCGTCTCGTACCGCATTCCTAGTCCCTCGAGCCAGGCTTTATGAAAACACTAAACCAAATTATTCCCTAAAGCCAACTACAGAATATTGCAATAACAACAACGAACTCACGACTAACCAACCAACCAACCAGTCAGTCAGTCAGTCTCCCCTTCACTTGCCACACTCACCACTCACCCACTCTCCACTCACCGACAAGTTAACTCAACACTAATTAATTAATGATACACAGGTTAGATTAAGGTGAGATTTACTTGTTAGTCAATTGGAAGACTGTTGATTCCTCCTATAGACCTTCCTATTCACACACACACACACACACACATCACTCTTCAGACACACACACACATATCACTCTTCAGACACACACACATCACTCTTCAGACACACACTCACACATTACTCTTCAGACAAACACACACATATCACTCTTCAGACACACACACACATATCACTCTTCAGACACACACACATCACTCTTCAGACACACACACACACATCACTCTTCAGACACACACACACACATCACTCTTCAGACACACACTCACACACACACACACATCACTCTTCAGACACACACACACATATCACTCTTCAGACACACACTCACACACACACACATCACTCTTCAGACACACACTCACACACACACACATCACTCTTCAGACACACACACACACATCAATCGTCACACTGTATGTATATAAGTGTACCAGAAAACAGACGTCCCCCTTATTGCCACTCTATAGGAGGGTATACCTGTTTCGTGGCATAGCTTGGATGAATCAAAGGCCTTCCATTTCACCAACAAGAAAATCTCACCTTAAGTCGTGTCGCTGTTTTTGTTCCTCAATATTAAATAAAATGTAACTCGTGAAAAAAAAGAAAAAAAAAAAACAATTATCGTATACGCCATCCATCACACACACACACACACACCAAAATGTAACTCATGAAACACTATTGAAAACTCCATTCATGACACACACACACATAATGTAACTCATGAAACATTATCGAAAACTCCACCCATTGACACACACACACACACACACATAATGTAACTCGTGAAACATTATCGAAAACTCCATCCATGACACACACACACACAAAAAAAAACAAAAAAAAAAAAACAACAACATAGGCCTATATTATGTTTAGCCCCGTCCGCCACCTTAAGTTTTCACCCTGGCCTAAACTATTGACGCTAACTGTACACTTGGGCCCAGATATGTCGTGTAGATAGATTGTAGCTGAGTTCTTATTGCCATTATTACTTTTACTGTTATTATTATTATTGTTGTTATTATAGATATTGTTATTAATGTTGTTATTATTATTTCGGTATCATTATTATTGTTATTATTTTTCATCATTAATTTTTTTTTTTTTTTTTTTTTTTTTTTCATTTTTTGACAGAACTACCAATATGATTACGTTGGGAAATGTCTCCAATTACATGAAATAATATTCCCGTCCATAATCATTACCTGAATGTGCATGGTGTAACCCAACTTTTATATTATTATTATTATTATTATGAGGTTACTGAGAATTTATCTGTCAAACTGTAGTAGAGAGAGAGAGAGAGAGAGAGAGAGAGAGAGAGAGAGAGAGAGAGAGAGAGAGAGAGAGAGAGAGAGAGAGAGAGAGAGAGAGATAGAGAGAGTGTGTGTGTGTGTGTGTGTGTGAGTGAGCCTACTTTATATAGAGAACGAAATATATATTGTCTCATCACGTGTTTCTTACTTACTCATTACTAAATACATACATATTATTTGTTTGTAAAATAGGGATGATGTCAGTCAGATGCTAATTAACCAAAGGAAAATAAAAAGTGATGTCTTGTGAATGGAATCTCTCACATCAGACTATTGTATTTAGAACATTAGAATGATGGAGATGTTTTAAGGGGGAAGTTTTGTGTTGGTAATTCTGGAGCAATTGAATCCTCCTAACCATTCCAAGCAACAGAACACCATTATTTTTGCTCTTCTGGTCCTGTTTACTAGCATATTTTGGAGGAATCAAGACACTCCAATGTACCAAAAATGAATTATATACCACCTTAAGGGGAGATAGATGCTCTTGTTGATAAATTGGAAGACTACTTATTCCTCCTAACTATATCAGATAACAGATGCCCTCAGTGATACTAATAGGGGATCTGTTTCGTGGCATAGTTTGGAGGAATCACACACCTTCCAATTCACCAACAACAGAATCTCACCTTAATTAAGAGGATAGTACAGTTATAGTGTTTGTAAATCTGGAGTAACTGATTCATCCAAACTATTCGAAGCAACAGGCCACCATTATTTGTTTTAATCTGGTCTTGTTTCCTGTCATACTTTGGAGGAATCAAGGAAGTCCAGCCTATCAAAAATGTACTGTCCCCCTAAGCTTCTTTTGTCTATTATCGGGTGGTTAGGCTACGGTTGTTTATCTATGAATGTCGCTTATTCGGTCCCATCCTCGCGGTACAACTCACGTATTTTTTTTATTTTACAACTTTCGGACACAAGTAAAATTTAATCTCCATCAACATTATCTATCCAAAGTTCATCTGCTGACACAATTAAAAAACTTAAGCTGTCAATAAAATAAAACTTAATCCGTCGAAGTATTTTAAAGTTCATCTTCTGACGGAGGGAGAGGTGTTGTTGTCTGAGACGGCCCCTAGGGAAAGTAAAAGGCAAAGAGGAGGTACACACACACACACACCACCCAGTCACTCTCACTATACCTTCCCTCTATTGTCCCCCTAATGACCATATAGTGTTACATATGGCCCCTTTACTCGTGATGGTTAGTGTTACATATGGCCTTTGTACTCTTAATGTTTGGTGTTACATATGGCCCCTGTACTCTGATTGTTTAGTCTTTACATATGGCCTTTGTACTCGTGATGGTTAGTGTTACATATGGCCTTTGTACTCTTAATGTTTGGTGTTACATATGGCCCCTGTACTCTGATTGTTTAGTCTTTACATATGGCCCCTGTACCTGTGATGACTTGTGTTACGTATGTTATTTGTTTTCGTTCTAGTTAGTATTATGAATAATTGCATTTACTACTGGTAACTGCAGGGTGTGATAATTTCCTGCTGTATTTTCTTACTGATTAGTATCATAAACGACTTGATTCCTCTACTGGCTCGTCCATATGGTAGCCTAATGTTGTTGATATTGTTGTTGGTTGGGAGTTGTCAGATTCAGTGAGAAGTAACCACCAGGCAGTCAGCCAGCTGGATCACAGAC
>JAWQEG010002746.1:0-17500 GCA_033782935.1 Petrolisthes cinctipes
CATATACCTTCCCAAACAACTAATGAGTCCAGCAGATATACGGCTTCGTCAATAATTAACAACACATTGGCCACTACATTTGCACAAACAGCGGACATTAGCGAACAATATGAAAAATGAGACCCTAACCAATTTTGGCCGCATTTTGTACCGACATGACAAAGTGAGCGAAGCAGGCGTGTGTTGGTCGGCGTGGACACACAAATTATGTTCATTGTATTGTAAAACCCACCTTTTACATACAGTTATATAGAATTTCATGAGAGAACATTTATAATCAGGAAATACTAGTACTTATTACAGTATTTTAAAGCAGGAGGACTGTATATACAAGGGTTAAACATCTGTAAAAATTGCACTTTCTGAAAGAAGTACACAATTGTATTGTTATTAATCATCGGAACCGCATCTCATTAACAAAGATGATCCTCTACTTAGAATATGTTATATATATTACGCCTTTCGATATAACTGGTCATTTTTTTAAACGACTAACAAGTATACAAAAAAATAACGAAATGATTGCCCTACACTAATTAGTTTTATTAACATAAAGACCTGACTGGAACACATTTGAAAAATTAATATCGTCTTTGCACTCGATCTAAGACAATACATGGGTTAACACTTGATCTAAGACAAAATAAACGTTAATATTCGATCTAAGACAAAATAAACGTTAACACTCGATCTAAGACAAAATAAACGTTAATATTCGATCTAAGACAAAATAAGCGTTAACACCTGTACGGCTGATAATAGTAAATATATTTGTATTTGTTAATGACGGGAGTGGTGCCAACATTCAGGTACCAGACAACAAGAGGAATGTTATAAAGTAGCCACTAGTCAACGGTTGGTAACTTTATGGTAGCAAGGTACTGATGAAATAGTGAAGAAAGTTCGCATTCAATAACTGTTCTAGTGGTGAAGTTCAGAGTGCTCCTATTATATTTTCTTTGCATTACATGAAAATCTGCACCATGAAGAATGAAAACGTTTATCTTAAATGATGCTGGCAGACGCAGAACAGAACAATCAGAAAATTATACGAGTTTGGTGCAAAGCAAAGAGTACGAACAAATGGTGATGCGCCTGAGTGAATTTAAACAATCTAGCGTGAAGGAGCCTCACAGAGAGGGTGTTATATGTTACGGAAAGAAGTGTACCCTCGTAGCCAGTTCACACCATACTTAGAAAAACTTCTTAGAAAAATTACTGAACAGTTGCTTTCATCTCTACGTTGGCTATCTTTCCATTCTGTTCCATTCCTGAAGGTCTCAGTTCGTGGATTAAATACATTATCAAAAATATATTTTGCTAATGATAATATCGTGAGTCCAGGGATCGAAAATCTAGAAGTCCAGCATTGGGAACGAAGGCAAGTTTACCATGAGAAATTGGATTTTTTTTTTTTTTTTTTTTTTTTTTTTCAGGAAATGGCCACTGCAGCTGTCAGCACATAATTATTACAGTAATAAAACTCAACTCTGTTTGCTGTAATTCATCTATTATGAAAATCATATCTCATGATGAACTCGAGCGAATAAAGGAATCGATAACGTGTGTCTTTATTAGATATTTGGTAAATATTTCTAAAGTTACGTTTATTTCATGGTGGGCAAATCTGATAACGTTAATTATTCATTTGCAATATCCGTGTTGTGTCACAAGTCATGTCTCCTCCTTAACCCGCTCACTCAAATTTCTCACCGGCCGTCATCTTGCAATAATCTTCACACACACACATACTCTAAACTAATCTCATTCATACTTCATACCCCTCTCCTTAATACCTGTTTCAACCCTCAATCCTCATCCCCTTCCCCCTTCTCATCAGGTATTTCTAACCAGTCTTCTTACTTATACAGTACTATGAACATCTTTTCCGCCTCGCTCACACTCCCTCATCCTTTTCCGCCTCACTCAACACTCCCTCATCCTTTTCCGCCTCGCTCAACACTCCCTCATCCTTTTCTGTCTCGCTCAACACTCCTTCCTCCTTTTCCTCCTCGCTCAACACTCCCTCATCCTTTTCTGCCTCGCTCAACACTCCCTCATCCTTTTCCGCCTCGCTCAACACTCCCTCATCCTTTTACGCCTCACTCAACACTCCCTCATCCTTTTCCGCCTCGCTCAACACTCCCTCATTCTTTTCTGCCTCGCTCAACACTCCCTCATCCTTTTCCTCCTCGCTCAACAGTCCCTCATAATTTTCTGCCTCGCTCAACACTCCCTCATAATTTTCTGCCTCGCTCAACACTCCCTCATCATTTTCTGCCTCGCTCAACACTCCCTCATCCTTTCTGCCTCGCTCAACACTTCCTCATCCTTTTCCGTCTCGCTCAACACTCCCTCATCCTTCCTTTCCTCTCCCTCCTCTCCTTCACTTACTATCCTATGTATCTTTTATCCCCACCTTCTCCTCTCATACATTTCATCTCACAACTCTCCTTATATTATCTCCTCCTTTTCTCACTTCTTCCTCTTCCCCCCTCCTTCCTCATTCTTTCTCTTCCATGCACCCTCTTACTTACCCACACATCCCTCATCTTTCTCATTCACACAACCCAAATTCTTCACCATTCGCACACCACTCCTTCCTTCCTTCTTCCCTCTCCACTCAAGCACCTCTCCTTCTTCCCCATTCGATCACCTCTCCTCCTTCCTACCTTCCTTCCCTCTTCACTCAAGCACCTCTCCTTCTTCCCACTCGAATACCTCTCCTCCCTTCCTTCCTTCTTCCTTCTTCACTCAAGCACCTCTCCTTCTTCCCCACTCGAATACCTCTCCTCCCTTCCTTCCTCTCCACTCAAGCACCTCTCCTTCTTCCCCACTGAACACCTCTCCTCCCTTCAGTTCTTCCTTCCCTCTCCACTCAAGCACCTCTCCTTCTTCCCACTCGAATACCTCTCCTACCTTCCTTCCTTCGACACTCAAGCACCTCTCCTTCTTCCCTTCCTTCTTCACCCAAGCACCTCTCCTGAACCTCCCTCCATCACCCATCTTCCTCCACGCCCACCTCGTCGTTCAGGTGGTGGGCGTGCGGGCGTGAGTGGAGACCTGTGTTATCTCGGGTCCTCAATATTCCCCATCTGCATACATAAACTCGAGCCTCATTATCATTATTTCATTAGTAACTTGAGAGAGAGAGAGAGAGAGAGAGAGAGAGAGAGAGAGAGAGAGAGAGTAGAGAGAGAGAGAGAGAGAGAGAGAGAGAGAGAGAGAGAGAGAGAGAGAAGAGAGAGAGAGAGAGAGAGAGAGAGAGAGAGAGAGAGAGAGAGAGAGAGAGAGAGAGAGAGAGAGAGAGAGAGAGAGAGAGAGAGAGAGAGAGAGTGAGAGAAATTGAGGGGAGGGGGGGAGAAGTAGAAAAAAAAGAGGGCAAGGGAAGGGGAGGTAAGGGAAGGGGGAAGGTAAGGGGAAGGGGGAAGGTAAGGGAAGGGGAGGTAAGGGTAAGGGAAGGTAAGGGGAAGGGGAAGGTAAGGGGAAGGGGAAGGTAAGGGAAGGGGAAAGTAAGGGGAAGGGGAAGGTAAGGGAAAGGGGAAGGTAGGGAAAGGGGAAGGTAAGGGAAAGGGGAAGGTAAGGGGAAGGGGAAGGTAAGGGAAGGGGGAAGGTAAGGGGAAGGGAAAGGTAAGGTAAGGGGAAAGGAAAGTGAAGGCAACAGGGAGAGAAGAGAAAAACGAGAGCAAAGGTGAATGAATGTTCGACATGAGAGAGAGGAAATTAGAAGAGGTACGGCAAAGCGTAAACAAAATAATTGTAGCATTTATTTAGCCAAGACTTGTCATACATAACTAGAAAATTTACTAAAAGCATTCATACCGACTGCATGCCCGGCCTTTTGATGGTAAACACGGGTAAAATGTTTCAATGATTCAGGCGTAGTTCCCACCTTAAATATCACTGTGGTTTAACATTTCTCATACGAGGACTACAATCACAACACGAATGAAATTACTAACATTTAATTCATGGCCAAAAAATTTAACACAAAAACACGAACGCTCACTGTTGCACGAGCGAGCTTGCGTAAACACACACACACGCATATTTAGAATATATTCACGGAAGATATACTGTATTTTCATATACAGTACTATGCGTATAATTGGTTTGTTTGTTTATCCTGAAACAACGTCGCTATTTCGTAAGGTAGTCCAGATGTATCCCATACACAAGGCTGAACATCTTCACCAAAAGTTATGAAAGTCTAAGGGACGCCGAGGACAATATATCACACACACTTTTATAATAATGAAAATAAAAAACAAATATAATATAAATGAATGCAGACTCAGATCCGATCTCAACCATTTAAATTACTTGCTGAAATGTTTCAATATCAGGGGGATTACCTTTAGTTAGAATCTAGAAAACCCACACCAAGCCTATTTCATACTCCTCTTCTCCTGTCCCCTCTCCTCTTCTTGTCCCTGTCTCACTTCCTCTTCCTCATCCTGCCTCCCTCCTTCTTCCTCTTCTCAATTTTGTTTGGTAAAAAAAAAAATTGGTAAAAAAATTACATTACTTTATATTTATATTTATATTACTTAGCTAGGCAGTATAGTGTATTATGGGTGTATTATTAGTGTGGGTGGTATAATGTATTATGCTATATTTATATTACTTAGCTAGGCAGTATAGTGTATTATTAGTGTATTAATAGAAAAAACGAAGGAAGAGGAAGAAGGAGAGAAACAGAATGAGTGAAGTTGTAAGAAGAAAGGAGGAGGAAGAAGGAAACAGAAAGGGGTAAAGTTGTAAGAAGAAAGAGGAGGAGGAAGAAGGAGAGAAACAGAAAGAGGTGAAGTTGCAAGAAGAAAGAGGAGGAGGAAGGAGAGAAACAGAAAGAGGCGAAGATGTAAGAAAAAAGAGGAGGAAGAAAAAGGAGAGAAACAGAAAGAGGCGAAGATGTAAGAAGAAAGGAGGAGGAGGAAAAAGGAGAGAAACAAAAAGAGCTGAAGTTGTAAGAAGAAAGAGGAGGAGGAGGAAGAAGAAAGAGGAGGAGGAGGAGGAAGAAGAAAGAGGAGGAGGAGAAGGAAAAGGCATAGCACAGGTGTAATTCCCCAAGAGGAGAAGGAGGAGGAGGAGCCTGTCTATTGTTCAGTGAGGCTAGACACAGAGGTAGTTAGATAGTGAAGATGGAGAGATAACCTGATAACGAGAGAGGCGAAGAGGGAACGTGTGAGGTACTCTGGGTGCGTGAGAGAGAGAGAGAGAGAGAGAGAGAGAGAGAGAGAGAGAGAGAGAGAGTGTGAGTGAGTGAGTGAGTGAGAGAGGGAGAGTGTGTGTGTGTGTGTGTGTGTGTGTGTGTGTGTGTGTGTGTGTGTGTGTGTGTGTGTGTGTGAGTGAGTGAGTGAGTGAGTGAGTGAGTGAGTGAGTGAGTGAGTGAGTGAGTGAGTGAGTGAGTGTGTGTGTGTGTGTGTGTGTGTGTGTGTGTGTGTGTGTGTGTGTGTGTGTGTGTGTGTGTGTGTGTGTGTGTGTGTGTGAGTGAGTGAGTGAGTGAGTGAGTGTGTGTGTGTGTGTGTGTGTGTGTGTGTGTGTGTGTGTGTGTGTGTGTGTGTGTGTGTGTGTGTGTGTGTGTGTGTGTGTGTGTGTACATCAAACACACACACACACACACACACACACACAGGGCAGGCATTGATAAGAGTGGGAGGGTAATGAGGTGGACGGTGGCCAATGAATGGTGAACAAAAGTATTTAATGATTGCTTCACTCACTGTTGTCCATGTTTACTCTCACAATCTCTCACTTTCATTCATTCCTACACTCTCTCTCACTTTCATTCATTCATACACTCTCTCTCACTTTCATTCACTCCTACACTCTCTTTCTCACTTTCCTACACTCTCTTTTTCACTTTCCTTCACTCCCACACTCTCTTTCTCACTTTCCTTCACTCCTACACTCTCTTTCTCACTTTCCTTCACTCCCTCCCATTCTTTATCACTTTCCTTCACTCCCTCCCATTTTTTCTCACTTTCCTTCACTCCCTCACACTCTTTCTCACTTTCCTTCACCTCCACATTCTCTATCTCACTTTCCTTCACTCCCTCCCACTCTTTCTCACTTTCCTTCACTCTTACACTCTCTTTATCACTCTGCTTCACTCCCTTCCACTCTTCCTCACTTTCTTTCACTCACACACTCTCTCACTAACCTTCACTCACTGTAGCTCATGTTCACTCTCATACTCTCATTTTTCTTCACTCTCACACTTACTCTCCCTTTCATTCACTCTCACACTCTATGTCCCACTTTCATTCTCTCTCTCTCTCTCTCATTTACCTAATTGTTCATATCTCTTTCACTCAATTGTGCACAGTTACTTTCTCACTTTCACTCACCCGTACATAATTAATTAAATTCTCTCATTTTCACCCAATCAAAAACTTTTTAACTCGCACATTAAATAATTCATACACAGTTATATCACTCACTAAAATGTTCACACGTCTACACTCACTCACTATTTATCATTTAGACATTTATTCCCACACAAATACCACACCCACTTTCAATCCTTCTTCTTACACATGATTTTTTTCTCTCTCTCTCTCTCTCTCTCTCTCTCTCTCTCTCTCTCTCTCTCTCTCTCTCTCTCTCTCTCTCTCTCTCTCTCTCTCACACACACATATTCAATCCTGCACACAAACAAACAAACAATCCTCACTAAACAATCACACAGTATTAATCTACCTGTACCCTTTACTCTCTCTCTCTCTCTCTCTCTCTCTCTCTCTCTCTCTCAATCAATCCTACAAACAAACAATCCTCACTAAACAATCACACAGTATTAATCTACCTACCTACCTATACCCTTTACCCTCCTCTCACCACCACCCAAAGAGCCAGGACCCCACCAATCACAAACACCCTCCACTCCCGACCCAGACCACACGCGGCGTTTCTATTGGTCAGTGACAACCTCCCTGGACGCTCTTTGAATTCTAATTGGTCCGTGAGGGCTTAATAGAGTTGGTACCTGGTGTGGGGTCTGGTCCTTGTGGCTGGCTGGAAGGAGAGAGATGGGGGTGGGGGGGGGTTGTGGTGTAGTAGTTCTTCTTCTTTCATTCACGAGTTTTAGGAGTGGATGGGG
Source organism: Petrolisthes cinctipes (assembly GCA_033782935.1). Taxonomy (NCBI): domain Eukaryota; kingdom Metazoa; phylum Arthropoda; class Malacostraca; order Decapoda; family Porcellanidae; genus Petrolisthes; species Petrolisthes cinctipes. Next base: position 7,103 of record JAWQEG010002746.1, read on the forward strand.
GTTCTTGTTTTATAGTTGTTTTCTACAGATGGTGACAGTGGGGGTTTAAGTCCAACTAAATCTTGGTGGTGGTGGTGGTGGTGATGGTGTTTCTTTTCTTTATTATTTTTTCTCTCAATTTCTACCTTGGGACTGTAGGTTATCAGTTAGTTGTGACTCTTAAATTACTGAATGAAGCTTAGAAGTGTTCGATGTGTTGCGCTATATGGAGTTTCAATGTGTTGGTTTCTTCTTTTCTGACCCAATAGATGACAACACCAGATTTGCACCTTCATCAAAGCATCTTGGAATATGAGTTGAAGACGATATAGGGGATATTTTCTTGACATATCCGTGAAACCAGGATATACTTGCAGTGCAGCGACAACCATCAGATCATTTCAAAATCCCGAGGTGTTTGGCGTCGACTTGATCTGAAGTTTATCTGATTCATAGTCCATTACGCTATCTCCTCTGCTGCATCATGAAGGAGAGAAAAGTAGTTTGTGTGAGTGGTTGAAAGCATAAGAAAGGAGGAGGAAAAACGATGGAGTGTGTTCTCAATGTAATAGTTGGAGTAGTGTGTGTGTGTGTGTGTGTGTGTGTGTGTGTGTGTGTGTGTGTGTGTGTGTGTGTGTGTGTGTGTAAGTGTGTGTGTGTGTGTGTAACCGTGTGCATGAGTGAGCAACTGTGTACGTGCGTGACTGACAGTATGTATTAGTTACTGTGTGTATGTGTGAGCCTGTGTGTGCATGAGTGAGCTCCCGTGTGCATGATTAGAGTGAGTGCAATTTTTACCTTACCCGGTAATCAGGAGCAGACAGGCAAGCAACCATAACCCACACACACGCATACACTGTAAAACGCATAACTGCACGCGCATACACTCACTAGAGAGCACACACACACACACACACACACACGTGGGATGGAAAATGCATAATATTATAGGCACGCTCATGTACTTACTATTGAGGCACTTATGCACACACGAATTGGACAATGTTCGTATACTTTTATGAAACCAGAACACACACACACACACACACACACACACACACACCACACACACACACACACACACACACACACACACACACACGAACACGAGCACGTACACACACACACACACACACACACACACACACACACACACACACACACACACACACACACACACACGAACACGAGCACGCAAACACACACGAGCACACACACACACACACACACACACACACACACACACACACACACACACACACACACACACACACACACACACACACACACACACACACACACACACACACACACACACACAGCACCCATAAAATCATTTCTCTTAATCCCTAGAATGAGACCAGAAAAAAGCACACCCACCCAAAAGACGGAAAGAAGGACAAGGAAAGGAAAAACTATTATAAAAAAGCACACCACATCCTTCCTTTATAATGGGTGCAAATGATGACCGGCTGGCGTCTCTAAACACCACCCTGGGGAGAGAGAAAGAAAAATAAGAGAGTGCGTTTGTGTAGGTGTTGCAGGGAAGGGAGGGAGGGAGGGAGGGAAGGATGGGGGAGGTGTTGCAAGGGAAGGAGGGAGGGAGGGGGGAGGTGTTGTAGGTGAGGGAGGAAGGGAAGGGGAGGTGTTGTAGGGGAGGGAGGAAGGGAATGGGGAGGTGTTGCAGGGGAGGGAGGAATGGGGAAGGTGTTGCAGGGGAAGGTCGGTGAGGGTAGGTGTTGCAGGAGAAAGAGGGAGGGAAGGTGTTGTACGGGGGGAAGGGGGGGAGAGAGATGAGGGAAACAGACTGCCATCGTATAAGAGAAGGGGATCTGCTTTGTGTGTTTGTTGTGGGTTGTACTTATTTATATGGACAAACTGCATCTACTCTTATTCTCATCTTTTTTTTTTTAAGATGAATTAAAACATGAATGGTAGGTAAGTTCTATCAGTTGAAGGGTAAGTAACGATCCTTTTAGAGGAGTTAAACGCATTATTGTTATGAGTTACACAATGAAATGCGTATATGTGTGTGGGCAGGATATGAATGTTGTGCGTAATGTGAATTGAGAGGTTTGAGTAAAGGAGAGAGTTTGCGTAATGCGGGAAGTGGGTGGGTCATTGGATGGGCGGAATTCTGCGCAATGCGGGCAGTAAGGAAGTGCGTATTGGTGTGTGTGGTCAAGGAATGATTGGAGCGGAGGAGGGAGGGGGATGTGACTATGAGTAATGCGGATGGACATGTGGGGTTACGGGTAGGGAAACTCTGCATAATGCTGGTAGTGTGTGTGTGTGTGTGTGTGTGTGTGTGTGTGTGTGTGTGTGTGTGTGTGTGTGTGTCCAAGGATTAGGAGTTTGTGCATTGCGTGTTATGGTGGTGGGTGGGTGGGAATGTACGAGTATAAGGATGTGTCTTTAAAAATGCAAATGATGAGGAACAGTTTAATGAGGATGTTTTGGGTGATTGTGGGTTCAGCTGTACCGTGGCATTTTCACCAATATCTTCACACTCTCCCTTTCATCTTAATTTCATCCTGCATTCTCTTACACTAACTCTCTCTCTCTCTCTCTCTCCTGTATGGTTTAAACAGTCCATCTCCTTCCCCTGTACTCACCTCCACATCCTTCCACATTCCCACGGCCAACAACTGCTCTTCCTCCACCCTCCCACTTTCCCCTACCACTTCCATGTAACATTTCCCAGCCTCCACCACGCATTTTTTTCAACCATTCCCAACACCTCTCAGTCATTCGTGGTATTTCCAAGTCATCCCCAGCACCCTCACTCCACTCGTGTATTTTCAAGCCACTCCTAGTTTTTGTCCAAGCTTCTCACGCCCCTCTCCCCTCACACACACTCTCCCTCCCCTCCCACACACACAGTTCATCCCCTCCCACACGCACTCCATCCCCTCACACACACACACACCTATCTCCTACTCCCCTCCCACACACACACCTATCTCCTACTCCCCTCCCACACACACACCTATCTCCTACTCCCCTCCCACACACACACCTATCTCCTACTCCCCTCCCACACACACACCTATCTCCTACTCCCCTCCCACACACACACCTATCTCCTACTTCCCACACACACACACACACCTATCTCCTACTCCCCTCCCACACACACACACACACACACACACACACACACACACACACACACACACACACACACACACACACACACCTTACCCCTATCCACGAACCCTACACACACATACACAACCCCCCGTCGATTTCACCCATGTTTACAAATGACTTACCTGGATCCCCCAGCTTAACTACCCTACCCTCACGCCCACGCCAGCCAGCCCACGCCCGAACCACAAGCCCACCCACGTTTGGCATCTTATCCACACCCATCCTTCGTCCCACACCTGTCCCTATCCTCACACTCACACCAAATCTCCCACGCCAACTCACCCAAACCAGTTTACTTATCCACTCACATGTAGGATTTCACTTATGACCAGACACCACCCGCCCAGCCAGTCTCACTTTAAACCTTAACCCATACCTACCTATTCATCTCTATAAACCAAACCTATACTATTCCACTAGTATCCTCCTCTAGTATACTCTCTCCTCTCCTCCTCTATCAACCTCCATCCCTATACGCACCTTCTAAACCTCCCTAATACTCTCCTCCACTCCACTACTTCCTTCCCTCCCTCCCTCCCTCCCTCCCTCTTTCTCCCCACTGCACTTCCTCAGTAAAATACTTCCTGCCACCTTCACTTCCTCTCTTGCTTATGTTTCCCTTACCTTTGTCCCTTCCCTTCCTTCCTCTATTATATCCTTCTTTACCTTTCCCATACCTTCCCTTCATTCACCTCTTCATCTCACGCCTCTCCTCTATATACTTCCCCATCTCTTTGTCTCTCCTCATCTCCTCCTTTTCAGTCCCCAAATACCGCGACGTCAGAATATCATGAAAGAAAAATATTGATATAGGAATGTGCAGGTGAACATTTTATTGCCTCGTGACTCAACAACGCCTTCAGTTTGCGCCAGGTCTCAGCGGGTCTTCTCCATTACCACCCAGAGCCTCTTTAACCTCCTGGGATACTACACTACACTATACCTTCCCTGATGCTGGGAGGGATGGCTCAATGGTTACGTTATAATATGGTGATGCTGAGAGTGACCCTATAGATGAGATAGATACCTTGGCTACCTCCTACCTAAACACATTCATCCACACCAAAATATATTCACTCAAGTTTCTATATTCTCCCATACATACATACATACATATACTACCCACACATGAATACACTATCTATCAGGCTTCTCTGTTCTACCATACAGTACATTTACTACCCACAAAATAAAAACAACAACAACAAACATTATTTCAAGTTGTTGGGCTCTTCCATACATAATTATATATACCTACCACAAGGAAAACAAAAAAAAATACCTTCTATCAAATTTCTGTCTGTACTCTGCCATACATCCATCCACCATCAACCTGTGCACATTTATTTTCACACCCATACCGTATTATATTGTATTTCCCTGGGCAGCTACGCATTTCTTTGTACCCGCCTTCCCTGCAATCAACTCATCAACACTCAAGGGAACAATAAACTTCCTGTCATTATCTAAGAAAAAAAAAATGTATATATAAATAATGAAAAAATATTAGATGAAGAAAAAATAAGGGTAAATATATATCGTGGGTGAGGTGGTGGTGGTGGCTGGTGCAATTAGGGTGAGTTGTGGGCGGATCACTGTAATCACACGCCCACTCTACGTCACGTGGTCGGTGGGCGTGTAGGACAGAACCGGTGGAGGAGGGGAGAGGGGAAGGGGTATAGTGGGTGGGTTGGGGGTGACTGAGGTGAATAAATATAGGGGTGGGAGTGTGGATATAAGTGGATTGAGGGTGGTTGAGTGTGTATGTGTGTGTGTGTGTGTGTGTGGAGGTGAATTTATGGTGAGAGTGTTTTGACTGTAGGGGAAAAATTAGGGTAAGTGTTGGGGAATGTTGGTTAAGTGTTGGCAAAAATTAGGGTAAGTGTTGGGGAATGTTGGTTAAATGTTGGGAAAAATTAGGGTAAGTGTAGGGCAATTTGGGGTGAGTGTTGGGGAATTTGGGGTGAGTGTTGGGGAATTTGGGGTGAGTGTAGGGGAAATTAGGGTAAGTGTAGGGGAATTTGGGGTAAGTGTAGGGCAATTTGGGGTAAGTGTAGGGGAATTTGGTGAGAGTGTAGGGGAATTCTGTGTGATTTTAGTTGAATTTTGGGTGTGCTTACTAGAATTGTGGGTGAAGAAGGTGTGTGGGTCGTGAGGGTGTTTGTTACAGGGGATGGGTCTGGTATGTGTGTGTGTGTGTGTGTGTGTGTGTGTGTGTGTGTGTGTGTGTGTGTGTGTGTGTGTGTGTGTGTGTGTGTGTGTGTGTGTGTGTGTGTGTGTGTGTGTGTGTGTGTGTGTGTGTGTGTGTGTGTCGTGACGGTGTTACAGGGGATGGGTCTGGTGTGTGTGTGTGTGTGTGTGTGTGTGTGTGTGTGTGTGTGTGTGTGTGTGTGTGTGTGTGTGTGTGTGTGTGTGTGTGTGTGTGTGTGTGTGTGTGTGTGTGGTGAGGTAATGGTGACGAATGAGGCATTGGGTGGTGTAGGTAGTGAGGGAGTATCAATGTAGGCGAATCCCACACTTCTCAACTCAAGCATTCATTTTTAGCTTGAGTGCTCGTCTGGCTTCCTGTCATGCATCTTTATCACTCTCATGGGATAAACACTGACGATGGACGGTACGATGGCTCCTTATATAAACACTGCAAGGGGGTACGATGGCTCCATATATATATAAACACTGACAATGGACGGTACAATGGCTCCACATATATAAACACAGCAAGGGGGTACGATGGCTCCACATATGTAAATACTGACGATGGCCGGTACGATGACTCCATATATATAAACACAACAAGGGGGTACGATGGCTCCATATATATAAACACAGCAAGGGGGTATCGAACCGGCCATCATCGACGCTAAACCCGGTGCGAAGTTGGTAGATATTTTTTTCATATTTTGTCTCGAATTAGGACAGAACTATTGGCCATTAGTGAATGTGGTGCAAAATATCACTGGTACCAATTCTCTCAGGCTCGTCATTCAGACCAGGGGCCGTGCGATTGGTTCCAACTGACTGGGAAGACTAAGCACCATTTATTATTATTGAAGTTATTATCAGTACATTACAAGTGAGAGTTGAGATGACGTTAGTGAACTAGAGACGTACTATACACTGATTCCTTTAAGGGGAGCTTATACTTTGGGTACATTAGAGTGCCTTGATTCCTCCAAAGTATACCAGGAAACAGAACCAGATGACAAAAATAATGGTGTTCTGTTGCTTGGAATAGTTTGGAGGAATCAGGTGCTTCAGATTTACCAACACTGTAACCGTGATACCAAGCAGACTCCCTATGCCGAGGTGATATTTCTAGACACAGTTCAATGTTATTTGTATTTGTAGTCGCCGAAATGGGAAAGCACAATGAGAAAAAATAACAAATAATTATATATATACAAGAAACAGCCAGCACACGTGTATCAAGAGAAGCAGATCGTGCAAAATACATGTGTAACTAAAGGTAAGAGTATTAAAACAATGATAACACGACGGTAGGAGTTCTAATATACTGTATACTCTCTCTCTCTCTCTCTCTCTCTCTCTATCTCTCTCTCTCTCTCTCACTATTAAACCAATGATAACACGACGGTAGGAGTTTTAATATACTGTATACTCTTTCTCTCTCTCTCTCTCTCTCTCTCTCTCTCTCTCTCTCTCTCTCTCTCTCTCTCTCTCTCATCGCCAAGTCATTATACTGCATATTGCCTTCCATGTCTTCATTTTCCTTACCCTGTCCTTCATTATCATCGCTTTTTTTTTTTTGTCGTCACTGCTGCATGTATTATTTCTCGTCCCTTGGTTTGTCTTCTCTCTCTCTCTCTCTCTCTCTCTCTCTCTCTCTCTCTCTCTCTCTCTCTCTCTCTCTCTCTCTCTCTCTCTTACCGCTTTTCACTCATTCTATCTTTCCTTATCCTTTCTTTCCTTTCCTGTTATCTCTCCTTTCCTTTCGCCCCTCAAGTTATATTGTTACCTTTTCTACTTTCTCTATAATTTTTCTCCTTTACTTCAAACTAAAATTCCTCCTATGTAGAAACCACCTTTCATTTTTGCCTATTTCTGTCCTCTCTTCCCATATCTCCTTTCCTTTCATCCTCCAATTCCCTTTTTCCTCCATTTACTATCCCAATCCCTCCTTACCTCAGTTTCTCTTCCTTCTTCCTGCAATTTCTCCGTCTTGCATATCCCTCCCAAAATCAATCCCTATTTCCTCCACCTCCTCCTCCCTCTAAGTCTCCTCCTTTCCCTCCAAATATTCTTCCTTCTTCCACTTTCCCCTCCTTCCTCCAGTTCCCTCCCCTATGTAGGCTACCTCCATCCTCCTCTCTAGTTCTTTCCCTTACCCCTCCTTCCTCCTACGAGTCTTTTCCTTCTCTCCTACAACTCATCCTTCCACCAGTCCCCTCTTACAATCCCTCCTACACTCCCAACACTTTATCCTCCACTTCCTCCTTCCACCAGCACCCTTTCCTTCCTTCCTTCCTTCCAACACTTTATCCTCCACCTCCTCCTTCCACCAACACCCTTTCCTTCCCTCCTTTCTTCCTTCCAACACTTTATCCTCCACCTCCTCCTTCCACCAGTACACTCATCCCCAAGTCCCTCCCTCATTCCCTCCTTCCTTCCCTCCCTCCTTCCCACCATCCTTCCTTCCTTCCCTCCCTCATTCCCTCCCTCCCTCATTCCTTCCTTCCTTCCCTCCTTCCCTCCCTCATTCCCTCATTCCCTCCCTCCTTCCTTTCCTTCCTTCCTTCCCCCGTCTTCGTCATAGCTCAGCGGGCAGATTACAGCCGTGTGTAAGATATGCCTGACCAATGGCTTATAATATAGGTCAAAATTACAGTGTGGGTCTGCTCCCGTGCCTCCGTTGGCTCTAATTATACGACCCGGTGATCCATAGTGTTGCCTCCACGTGTCATACCTAAGTGTCTCTGTCTCTCTCTCTGTCTATGATATTCGACGTTTTATATCTGTCTCTGTCTGTCTATGATATTCGACGTTTTATACCTGACTCTCACTGTCTATGATATTCGACGTTTTATACCTGTTTCTCTCTGTCTATCGACGTTTTATATCTGTCACTCTCTGTCTACGATATTCGACGTTTTATACCTGTCTCTGTCTGTCTATGATATTCGACCTTTTATATCTGTCTCTGTCTGTCTATGATATTCGACGTTTTATATCTGTCTCTCTCTGTCTATGATATTCGACGTTTTATATCTGTCTCTCTCTGTCTATGATATTCGACCTTTTATACCTGTCTCTCTCTGTCTATAATGTTCGACGTAGTATACCTGTCTCTGTTTAATTTTCCTGTCTCTGTGTTCGTGTCTAAAAAAGCAACATAACAAAAATAATAAACTTAGGGCGTGCAAAACAACTTACGCTTATTATTATTATTCTTACTCTTTTTTATCTTTAGACTAACGCCAAACAATAATATATGAAATAAAAAATAACGATACTAATAAAAAAAACAAAAAAAAAAAACAGCCGTCTCGAAAGGTTGGTGAAATGACACTTTGGGTGACATTTCTAGTCCCTCGGGTGCGACTGGCAATACAGACGACTGCCAGTGTGTCTCAATCATGGCGGGGTCGTGTCTCCCCATCACGCCTCGGTGTCCTTCCCTACTTTTTATTCTCGCCGTCTTGATTCTTGATAATTATAGACCCGGTGTGATATAGTGTAGTGTTATAGGAGCTGCTGCACTCACTCTATTTTTCTGTGTGTGTGTGTGTGTGTGTGTGTGTGTGTGTCACCTGACAATCTGAGTTTAGTTATTTGAAACTGACTGAAGTTGCTGTCGTATATAGAGCTATATTTGCTACATAAAAATGTACACACTCATACACAAAGGAACAATCATACTCCAACACAGGTATACAGATGATCATACACACACACACACACACACACACACACACACACACACACACACACACACACACAAACAGATATAAGTAGCGATTATAATGTCGAAAGGCGTATCCTTGTGGGAACTCTGCGGATGTGTTTTTCATTTTCTGTTACATTATGATTGGATTATGATTGGATTTAATGACGATTAGACAGTAAAAGAGAAAAGAGACGATGGCAAGTTTTGGTATGCAGTAATCATTATAAGAACAAAATTAATAATAAAAACAATAAAAAAATATTAAATAAACACGAGCAACATCCAGTCCAGTACAGTAATTGCCACATATTATCCCTTCATTCTCCTCGGGGTTAGACAAGGGCCGACCTGGACAACTTAGATACCTTATGTCAGGAGTGGAGTCCAAACTATAAAGAAACCATGGGCACGGATGAATAGTATTTTATGATCTAACATTAGACATAGGCCTTATTTCCGTTATCGAGGCCCATGTCGTCATCAAACCTCCCTCCCCCCCCCTCCCAACACACACACACACACACAAACAAATATAGGCACACACACTCGTCACGATTTTCGAACTTGCACCCAGCTACCATACGAGGAAGCCACTTTATACTTATCACGCCCCGACCAAGCACCATTAATATAACAACTACAACTAACCTCCCTGCAATTCATATACCCTTAACTAATACCTCTATAAATATTATGTAGTAGGTACAGTGGCCGAGTGGGTAGTATCCTGGGCTCGTAACGTACAGGAGATCGAATCCACTCAGCCGAGGGGGCGAGTTTATTCTTCAGGATGTATATGTCTATGGCATGGGTAAATATTTTGTCCACAGGAGGTAATAACTGAGGGTAAATGTCCACAGTCGTCTATGTAAAGCTCTTGCAGTGATTGGTGGAAAGCCATCACTTGGGAGATACGAGCCACGCATCACCCAATCAGATCCGAAAGAGGTTATAATTATTGGCTTTGGATATTTACTGACAGCTAGAGAAAGCCAGACTATAGGACCGTTGATCTGACTGGGGTCATTGAGGGGGAGGGGGGGCGTCATTGAGGGGAAGGGGGGGCGTCATTGAGGGGAAGGGGGGGCGTCATTGAGGGGAAGGGGGGGTCATTGAGGGGAAGGGGGGGTCATTGAGGGGAAGGGGGGGTCATTGGGGGGGAAGGGGGGGAGGCTTTTCCGGTGGAGGGGAAGGGGGGGGAGGCTTTTCCGGTGGAGGGGAAGGGGGGGGGGCTTTTTCAGTTGAATGGAAGAGGGGGTCTTTTGGGTGGAGGGGAAAGGGGGAGGGTCTTTAGGGTAGAGGGGAAAGGGGGAGGGTCTTTAGGGTGGAGGGGAAGGGGAGGGGCACAAGGTGGAAATAAA
>JAWQEG010002746.1:22500-27647 GCA_033782935.1 Petrolisthes cinctipes
AGCCCTCCCTTCTTCCCTCCCTGCCTCACTTCCTCCCCTCCGTCTCAGTTCCTGCCTCCCCGCTTATTATCACCCCTCCCCCTCTCTACCCACTCACCCCCAGGCTAGGGTGTTGGTTAAGTTACTGCGCCATCGTGAATTTCCACCCCCCCCCCACCCCCTTCTCCCTCTCTCCCCTAGCTCCCCATTTCCCTCCCTCCCTTCTCTAAAACCCCTTCCCTCTCCTGCCTCCCTTCATCCCTAAAATCCCAATCCCACTCACACCATCATGGCCCCTTTCCCTAGTTATTGCTTTTACTTTACTCTATTTTATCCCATCACATTTTTATATATCCCTACCCCATTTCTACCCCCAATCTCATTTTTGCCCCCTCGACCCCATTTCTGTCCCACTTCAATTCTACCCCCACTTCCTTCAACAGTTTTACCCCCATACCATTCCTGCCCCTACCCCATTTCTGTCCCACTTCAATTCTACCCCTCCCCCCCATCCCATTCCTGCCCCTCCCATTCCCGCTCGTCCGGTTTTCTGTCCCTTCTCTATTGTATCCATGTCCCCTTTTTTATTTTCTCTCGGTCCATTTCCATCCTCGTCAATCCTGCCTCTTCAGTATGTAACCTCTCACATTCCATTTATGTTCTAACCTATTCCAAACCCTCTTTTCTTATCCTTCACTATTTTGTTTCTCATTTGCTGTCTCCCTTTCCATTTCTCACACCCTCCAACTTCTACCAATTTTCCACTTTGCTTCGAAATGGTTAGGAGCATCACGTGAATTCTGTGATACAAATCAGATCCTAACGACGTCCATCTTTCCCTTCTTTTCATCGTACAGTGCTCATATGATCCACACAAGTAATCTATGTTAGGTGTGATGAACGTAAACTTCTTGCGGTGTGCTCTACGGGACAACATATCGACGATTGGAATTGACAAAAAACACACAATAACAACAACCTACTATAGTGGTACAGGCTTCAGGGGCGAGTGTGTGTGTATAAAAGAGAACAGCAGTGGTAGTGATGGTGAAGGTGCGTGTTCGTGTAAGTACCTTCAAAGGGCTTCAGTTTCTTTCACTTTCTAGACTTGAACAATGAAGGTTGACAAAAAGCAAGGTCTTATACTGTGTTATATAGTTGGAGAGTATGTGTGCATGCAAGCATGTGTGTAATTGTGAATGTGTTTATATACAACAACAAGGGTTCATGTGTGTGTGTGTGTGTGTGTGTGTGTGTGTGTGTGTGTGTGTGTACCATCATCAACTTAGACACGAAAAAGGACAAGAGAAGAAAGGATATGATGTGCGTAACTTTACTCGGTAGTCCAGAATCATTTACCCATAACTATCAGATAATATACAATCTATCATATTCACGGCTTTGTGCTTCTGTTTGTCATATTTACGTTAAAGTTGCCACCATTACCACCACAATGATCTCCAACATACCAACTACCACTAAGAACCATCCATGCACCACCATCTCTAAGACCACCACTGCAACACCCATCATCACTATCATCACTAACACCACTATGACCACCACTACCACCACCACCACCACAATCACCATAAACACCACCACTTCCCTCATGTTTTTTTTCCCCGAGAGAGATCCTTGTATACAATGATCGCCCCAGAGACAAAACAGACGGACACCGATACAATAAAACATAAAAACACCAATCCACCCACCCACCCACCCACACACACACACATACACACTCACTCGCTAGCCCAAGGAACAACAAGGATACCGAGGAATGACATTATTGTTATTGATGTGACGTGGGTTGATTATTGCCGTGTCGGGGGAAGGATAAATCTTGCCGGTGTATATTTGCTCTCTCGATGTGCAATTAAGGAGGCTTTTGTTGACGTGTCCCGATTTATGAAGGGGGACGTTTTGTGAGTGGGTACATTCGTCATTCTCGCCTGCCACTACAGTACTTGCTTCGTGTCCGTCTGTCCCTTCTCGCCTCGCCTTGCCTTGCCTCTCCTTCTCTTATTACTCCTGCTGGTTCGGGTTCCTTTTATTTATTTACCTTTTTAATTTTTTTTTTTTTTTTATTACTATTTCAGGCTGTAGTTCATTTTCGTGTATGTGTGTGTGTGTATAAAATGTGTATGTGTATGCGTGTGTGTGTGTGTGTCTGGAAGGGCGTGTAATATCATTATTTCAATTCTTCCCAAAACTTGAAAGTATATGATTATTTTAGTCGAAGAAATGAAATTAATGATAGAGACTCGGTAGTTTTTAATTATGACTAATTAGTTTGGTGGATACACGAAAGACTATAATTACATCGACACAAGAGATAACGTGGTTTAGATAATAATTATGGATAGATATGAATACAGGTAAAAGTAGTGTATCAGTCTATATCATTAAATACCCTATAAATTACTGAGAACCCTAAGTATAGAGAGAGTTAACAGATACACTTGCAATCCACAATCTCTAGCTCACCTGAGTCGAAGCCCGAGATTTGGAGCAGGCTGTTTCTAGACGACAGCCCACCTAAAGTCTCCATTGATTCGAAATGTGTGTCAGTGTGGCCTCATGATGGTTTGGGTGGGCTGCCGTCCAGAAATAGCCTGCTCCAGATCTCGGCCTTCGACACAGCCGGGCTAGGGATTGTGGATTGCGAGAGTACAAGGAAATAGAGAGAGAGGGGGAAGGGAGAGACAGGAATATGGAAGGGGAGGAAACGGGAAGGTGAAGGAACATTAATTTCCATTCATAGATTTCATTAATCATCATAAATTATATATCCAAATAACCGTCAATATGTGAGAATCAATATCAATCTCTCTCTCTCTCTCTCTCTCTCTCTCTCTCTCTCTCTCTCTCTCTCTCTCTCTCTCTCTCTCTCTCTCTCACACACACACACACACACACACACACAATAGTCAACAGCAACAATAATATTACCTTCAGTTCAACCATCAGCATCTACAACCACCACCACCAACACAACAAACACATCTTTGAATACTCCTACATGCTTCCTCTATCACATATCCATCATTCTATCGACAACACAACACCTTCCTTCATCACCTTCACCATTATCACCATCGCTACTCTGTCTGTCTGTGTCCCTGCACCCACAACAAAGCTCCATAAAGCATATAGTAGGACAAGCAATGTTTTGGTGTCTGTATACATAGTGACGTGAAGGTAAATAATAAAGGGATTATAAGTAAACTTAACATTATGATGAATGGATGACAGATTGTGTGTGTGTGTGTGTGTGTGTGTGTGTGTGTGTGTGTGTGTGTGTGTGTTACCCACTGTTGTAGAGGTTAGCTTGTTGCAATAGATGAGTAGCAAAATAGTGTGGCTAAGTGCAGGCTGACTTATCCTCCTTTACAGTGTATAGTACGTATATGTATATATATATATGTTACATGTTCCAAATCCTGATCTTGGCCTTAATCTAAATATTGATTTGAACTCTGTTTCTTTAACTTTAGGGAACTGAAATACGATTAAGGTTAAGTGAGAAAGATGGAAAAAGAAATGTGTTCTACAAAGAGATACGAATGTGTTCTGATACAGATATATGGGGCTTCTTTCTTCCCTTATTCTCATGACATATGGCATAAGAATAAGGGAATTACTTTACATTTAATTTCTCAACAGACATTGTCCTGCAATTTCTACATACTGTACCTCAATACATATAAAATTGGTTTATCTTTGAAATACATTCTGCAAATTTCATCACACCTAGTTAGTATTCATATATATCAGTGACGATTGCTTGCAAGAGATTGTTTGTATATGAAAACGAGACATGTAAGAGGGAGCTTTTCAAAGTGAGGTGGTAGAGGGGAATACCTCAGCATCTCACACACTTGAGAACAGGATATCAGGCAGGTGATATAGCAGCCTAAACAGGCAGGATATGATCCCACCATTTAGCAAGCAGATGTCTTCCTCTCCCTTTCCCTTGACTAATGACTTGACTAACACACTGACTATTGACTGGTATATTAATACAACCGATATATTCATTACTAATTATTGCCCATATTTCATTTATCGTCAACGAACCACGTGTGTGTGTGTGTGTGTGTGTGTGTGTGTGCCTTTGCCTTCTTTACTTGTGGTTTAGGTAATTGGTGTGCAGTAACTATGTAACGATTGAACGAGGTAGTTAGAGATTGTTTAGTTGGGTGGAGAAGCATGGAAAATTATGGGGAATAAGATGGGTGTGTGAGGAGGGGGAGGAGGGGGATGGAGGATAAAGAGAAGGGAGGATTAAGGACCCCGTGATCGTGTCTGAGAATTGGAGGCTACTGATTCCTCCTGACTATGCAACGAAACACTCTCCTCCCATATAGGTGGTGTTTCGTGGCAATGTTTGAAGGACCCATTTACCTCCAATTCTCTGACGACATCACAGGGTCCCTTAAGCTGTAGAGCAAGAGAATAAAGACGAAGAGAAGGAAGAAGAGGGTACAGAGGAGGAGGAGGAGGAAAGAGACGAGACAAATGGAGGGAAATTATAAGAATAAAATAAGAGTAACAAGGGATGACGAAGACAGAGAGAGGATTGGTGATAAACTAGACAGAAGGAAAAGGAAGTTAAAAAAGGAATAAATCAAGGGAGGGGAATAATGCTTACGACCGGAAATCAGTGAGATAAAAAAAAAATACAATAGCTAAAAACGATAGACGATAAACTTTTGAGACAAAATAATTAACTGTACAAAGGATCAAAAAGGAAAAGAAGAATTATTATTGTGGGAGCCGGAAATAACTCACGAAAATATACACGAAGAGTTGAAAGATAATGAAGAATAACGAGAGATAAACTAAGTGATGCGAAAACAGTACGAAAACTGAGACAAGTCATAAGTTTTCACACACCGTCGCCTTCCTCTCCCATCCTCCATTCTCTCTCTCTCTCTCTCTCTTACCTATCCTAGCTCTCTTTACATACCTTCTCTTCTCTTCTCTTCTCTCTCTCTCTCTCTCTCTCTGTGTGTGTGTGTGTGTGTGTGTGTGTGTGTGTGTGTGTGTGTGTGTGTGTGTGTTTAGAAAAGTCGGTGGTCTCCAGTTTGCCAATTATATACAAAACCCATAAATAAATAACAATGAAAAATGGATAAAATAAAAAGAAAATATACCCTCTG
>JAWQEG010002747.1:12500-25000 GCA_033782935.1 Petrolisthes cinctipes
CGTTGCTGTTTGTTAGTACGCAAACGAAAGAATATTAGACGTTTTAAATGCCTTATGGCTGAATTATTTAATGAATTTGGTGAATTAACTATGCAGTGATCATCATTATCTAACTCTTTTAATAGATTTTGTGAATGTGGATACTCAGCTTTTGGAAAATAATGAAGCCTTACAAGTGTAGTTGGTTGGGAAGCTAACAAACAAATACCACTGTGGAATCGACCCATAGTCATTGTATTATGCAGATATATAAATTGGAAAAAAAACAAACTATTATTATATTCCTTGACCACAGTATATATATATCTAAAAAAGGCTACCGTGATAACATGAACTGAATTATTATTATTTTGGGTATGTTATCGCACATAATGTCTCGTTCCAATTGGTGAATAAAAAAAAAAAAAAAAAAAAAAAAAATTGTTTCAAAGATGTTCCGAACTTTATTCAGTGATTCGACTAAAGCTTTCTTCTGGTATTTAATCGTGTCTGATTCAGTTGTCGTCAGAGACTATATGTATCATGAGTGTACGTGTGTGTGTCTTTCGTGTACGTGTGTGTGTCTTTCGTGTACGTGTGTGTGTCTTTCGTGTACGTGTGTGTGTCTTTCGTGTACGTGTGTGTGTATCTTGTGTGTGTTTTGTGTGTGTGTGTGTGTGTATCTTGTGTGTGTGTGTGTGTGTGTGTATCTTGTGTGTGTGTGTGTGTGTGTATCTTGTGTGTGTGTATATCTTGTGTGTGTGTATCTTGTGTGTGTGTGTATCTTGTGTGTGTGTGTGTATCTTGTGTGTGTGTATATATCTTGTGTGTGTGTATCTTGTGTATGTGTATCTTGTGTACGTGTGTGTACGTGTGTGTGTGTATCTTGTATGTATGTATGTGTGTGTATGCCGGGTTTTTTTTCTGTGTATACCTCTCTCCGTCTGTGTGTACCACTTTCTGTATACGTGTGTGTGTGTGTGTGTGTTTTTTTTTTTTCTTTAAGATTTTTCAACTTAATTTGTATATATAATTTATTTTCGTTAATAAAATCTTATATTCGCTATGTAATTAATTCGTTATTAGTGTAATTAAATCGTTATCAGTGTAATTAAATCGTTATCAGTGTAATTAATTAGTTATCAGTGTAATTAATTAGTTATCAGTGTAATTAATTAGTTATCAGTGTAATTAATTAGTTATCAGTGTAATTAATTAGTTATCAGTGTAATTAATTAGTTATCAGTGTAATTAATTAGTTATCAGTGTAATTAATTAGTTATCAGTGTAATTAATTAGTTATCAGTGTAATTAATTAGTTATCAGTGTAATTAATTAGTTATCAGTGTAATTAATTAGTTATCAGTGTAATTAATTAGTTACCAGTGTAATTAATTAGTTACCAGTGTAATTAATTAGTTACCAGTGTAATTAATTAGTTACCAGTGTAATTAATTAGTTATCAGTGTAATTAATTCGTTATCAGTAAATAATTAATTCGTTATCAGTAAATAATTAATTCGTTATCAGTAAATAATTAATTCGTTATAGCTATGTAAATATTAATTAGTTATATAATTATTTTAACACTAACACTGTCATTAGTTATATGAAAATACAAATAATTAGTTCTTTATATAATTATAATTAGTGTAATCAGTAAATATAATTCACTTTATAATTATTTTTATTAATTAATATTATACTTATTGATTCTTTTAGTAATGTCTGTTTAAATATGAAAGACATTTTTTTACTAAATTTTTCCGATAAAATTTTTTCTATATCTTCAATTTCAATAAAAAAAAAAAAAAAAAAATCTTTAGAAAAAAAATCTATAAAATGTTGATAATTTTTTTTTTTTTTTTTTTACAATAATACAAATTTGATTTTTTTTTTTTATTTTTTTTTTTTTAGTTAAATAGATATAACTTTGGGACTTAATTAATTTTTTTATTATAATGTATGTATTTCTTTCTACAGGTTATGTTGCTGAAGGATGGTGATACCTCCAACCTTAGGACCTTGAAGACGGAGGAAAGAAAGAAACAAGACGGTGATTCCTTCAACCTCCAACACGGTGATACCTTCAACCTCCAACACGGTGATACCTTCAGCCTTAGGACCTTGAAGACGGTGATTCCTCCAACCTCAAACCTTAGGACCTTGAAGATGGAGGAAAGTGACAAAGACGGTGATACCTTCAACCTCCAACCTTGAAGACGGAGGAAAGAAATAAGACGGTGATTCCTCCAACCTCCAACTTTAGGACCTTGAAGACGGAGGAAAGAAATAAGACGGTGATTCCTTCAACCTCCAACCTTAGGACCTTGAAGATGAAGGAAAGAAACTAGACGGTGATTCCTTCAACCTCCAGCCTTAGGACCTTGAAGACGGTGATACCTCCAACCTCCAACACTGAAGATGGAGGAAAGAAATAAGACGGTGATACCTTCAACCTCCAACACTGAAGATGGAGGAAAGAAACAAGACGGTGATTCCTTCAACCTCCAACCTTAGGACCTTGAAGACGGTGATACATTCAACCTCCAACACTGTAGATGAAGGAAAGAAACAAGATGGTGATACCTTCAACCTCCAACCTTAGGACCTTGAAGACGGAGGAAAGAAATAAGACGGTGATACATTCAACCTCCAACACTGTAGATGAAGGAAAGAAATAAGACTTGTTATTCCTTCAACCTCCAACCTTAGGACCTTGAAGACGGTGATTCCTTCAACCTCCAACCTTAGGACCTTGAAGACGGTGATACATTCAACCTCCAACACTGAAGATGAAGGAAAGTGACAAAGACGGTGATTCCTTCAACCTCCAACACTGAAGATGAAGGAAAGTGACAAAGACGGTGATTCCTTCAACCTCCAACCTTAGGACCTTGAAGATGAAGGAAAGAAAGTAACAAGACGGTGATTCGTTCAACCTTAGGACCTTAAAGATGGAGGAAAGAAAAAAGACGGTGATTCCTTCAACCTCCAACCTTAGGACCTTGAAGATGGTGATACATTCAACCTCCAACACTGAAGATGAAGGAAAGTGACAAAGACGGTGATTCCTCCAACCTTCAGCCTTAGGACCTTGGAGACGGTGATTCCTTCAACCTCCAACACTGAAGATGAAGGAAAGAAACAAGACGGTGATACCTTCAACCTTAGGACCTTGAAGATGAAGGAAAGAAACAAGACGGTGATTCCTTCAACCTCCAACCTTAGGACCTTGAAGATGGAGGAAAGAAATAAGACGGTGATTCCTTCAACCTCCAACACTGAAGATGAAGGAAAGAAACAAGATGGTGATTCCTTCAACCTCCAACCTTAGGACCTTGAAGATGGAGGAAAGAAATAAGACGGTGATTCCTTCAACATTCAACCTCCAACACTGAAGATGAAGGAAAGTGACAAAGACGGTGATACCTTCAACCTCCAACCTTAGGACCTTGAAGACGGAGGAAAGAAATAAGACGGTGATACCTTCAACCTTAGGACCTTGAAGACTGTGATTCCTTCAACCTTCAACCTTAGGACCTTGAAGATGGAGGAAAGAAGTAAGACGGTGATACCTTCAACCTCCAACCTTAGGACCTTGAAGACGGAGGAAAGAAACAAGACGGTGATTCCTTCAACCTCCAACCTCTGCCACGAAAGGAGCAATCAGAAGTCTCCAATTTACTCAAAAATAATTAATTAATTTTGGAGTAATCAGAATCCTCCAAGTTTCTCTTAGTGGGTAGGTGTTCAGTCGAGGCCAAAAGTCTTGACGTGCCCACTTTTCAAAATTTCGAAAAATAACTTGATAATTAAAACTTGGCAACTCGGGTATTATTATTATTTAGTTTAATTAAGGATTATAAATAAAATTAATATAGTAATATAATTTGTTTAATATTTATATATAAGTTCCTCCTGCATATTATAATAATTAATAATAATAATTAATATTTTTTGTACTATAAATTTGTTATATATACAATTTTATACATTTAATTATAACTTAATTATTTTTTTAATTAAGTATAGAAAATTGTATTTATAAAAACAAATTAAAATTATAGTACAAAGAAAGCATATTATTATTAATTAAAATTTAAATAAAAACTTTGGAACAATAACATTCAATAAACTTAAATACAACTTTAAAAAATACATGAAACTTTTTTTAACTTAATTACAAAACTTTCAATACAATTTTTTTTTATTTTTAGAAACTTATTAAAAAATAAAATATTATATATACTTTTAACCTTTATTAACTTAACTGTACATACATACACACACACATCTCCTTCCATATAGGTGTGTGTGTGTAGCTCCTTCCATACAGGTGTGTGTGTGTGTGTAGCTCCTTCCATATAGGTGTGTGTGTGTGTGTGTGTGTAGCTCCTTCCATATAGGTGTGTGTGTGTGTGTGTGTGTAGCTCCTTCCATACAGGTGTGTGTGTGTGTGTGTGTAGCTCCTTCCATATAGGTGTGTGTGTGTGTGTGTGTGTAGCTCCTTCCATATAGGTGTGTGTGTGTGTGTGTGTGTAGCTCCTTCCATATAGGTGTGTGTGTGTGTATGTGTGTAGCTCCTTCCATATAGGTGTGTGTGTGTGTGTGTGTGTGTAGCTCCTTCCATATAGGTGTGTGTGTGTGTGTAGCTCCTTCCATATAGGTGTGTGTGTGTGTGTAGCTCCTTCCATATAGGTGTGTGTGTGGGTGTGTAGCTCCTTCCATATAGGTGTGTGTGTGTGTATCTCCTTCCATATAGGTGTGTGTGTGTGTGTGTGTGTGTGTAGCTCCTTCCATATAGGTGTGTGTGTGTGTGTGTGTGTGTGTAGCTCCTTCCATATAGGTGTGTGTGTGTGTGTGTGTGTGTAGCTCTTTCCATATAGGTGTGTGTGTAGCTCCTTCCATATAGGTGTGTGTGTGTGTGTGTGTGTGTAGCTCCTTCCATATAGGTGTGTGTGTGTAGCTCCTTCCATATAGGTGTGTGTGTGTGTGTGTAGCTCCTTCCATATGTGTGTGTGTGTGTGTGTGTGTAGCTCCTTCCATATGTGTGTGTGTGTGTGTGTGTAAGCTCCTTCCATATAGGTGTGTGTGTGTGTGTGTGTAACTCCTTCCATATAGGTCTGTGTGTGTGTAGCTCCTTCCATATAGGTGTGTGTGTGTGTATGTAGCTCCTTCCATATAGGTGTGTGTGTGTGTAGCTCCTTCCATATAGGTGTGTGTGTGTGTGTGTGTGTGTGTAGCTCCTTCCATATAGGTGTGTGTGTGTGTGTGTGTGTGTGTTTCGTGGCAATATTTGAAGGACTCATTTACCTCCAATTTTCTGACTACATCACACACACGTTTTCTCTCTCTCTCTTCTTTATCTTCTCTCTTCTCTCTCTTTCTCTCAGTACCTGAAACAAAAATACGAGATTATTATTATTTTTATGTTGACAAGTATGCAACAGTGTGTATGTGTGTGTGTATGTACAGTCGTGGTCAATAATAACCATCCACATATGGGTATCTCAAACAATTTACTGTCTAATGTTTTCACGTTCACATAATTATGATGTTATTGTTTTAAGTAGTGTGTAGCTGCTTGTATTAAATTAAAAGATGGTAGTTAACGTGTGTGTGTGTGTGTGTGTGTGTGTTATTGTTTTAAGTAGAGTGTAGCTGCTTGTAGTAAATTAAAAGATGGTAGTTAACGTGTGTGTGTTATTGTTTTAAGTAGTGTGTAGCTGCTTGTATTAAATTAAAAGATGGTAGTTAATGTGTGTGTGTTATTGTTTTAAGTAGTGTGTAGCTGCTTGTATTAAATTAAAAGATGGTAGTTAACGTGTGTGTGTGTGTATGTGTGTGTTATTGTTTTAAGTAGTGTGTAGCTGCTTGTATTAAATTAAAAGATGGTAGTTAACGTGTGTGTGTGTGTGTGTTATTGTTTTAAGTAGTGTGTAGCTGCTTGTATTAAATTAAAAGATGGTAGTTAACGTGTGTGTGTGTGTGTGTGTGTGTGTTATTGTTTTAAGTAGTGTGTAGCTGCTTGTATTAAATTAAAAGATGGTAGTTAATGTGTGTGTGTGTGTGTGTGTGTGTGTTATTGTTTTAAGTAGTGTGTAGCTGCTTGTATTAAATTAAAAGATGGTAGTTAACATGTGTGTGTGTGTGTGTGTTATTGTTTTAAGTAGTGTGTAGCTGCTTGTATTAAACTAAAAATATTTTAATTTAATATAAAAATCTGTCATTTCCGGCGCCTTCAAGATGGCGCATTCCTTTGTATGTCAGGTCAGAAGTCAGCAGGTCAGAAGTCCACTTTTACTGAAACATATCTTGGTGTCCGCCATATTGAAGGCGCCGAAAATGACAGTTCGGCGGCTTCACTTTACTCCCCTGGATTAGTGTGCCATGGCGACTCCACCTATACTACCTCCATGGTTGAAATAATCCACTACTTTATTGTCCCATCCTGACGCTAATATTTATGCTATGATACTTGTAACGTTCCTTTTTTCTCCAATGGATTTTACCCCTCTGGGCCAAAATAGAGTTCAGGCTAACCCTCTACCTTGGGGAACAATCACTCCACACTTCCGGCATTCACAAATGGAGGAAGAACTATACAAGTTTCATTTTCTATTATTATTTAATTTTCACAACTTCAAGTTTCCAAATAAACACTGGTCTTGTCACGCACACACATAAGATTAACAGGGTTACAAGGAAAGCGCACAGGCCTCTCTCCGTCGCCACCTCGGTCGGAAGATCGGCTTACACACCAGTGCCTGCAACAGTGAGGAGCCGGGGAATGTGTGTGTGTGTTGGCCACGGCTGACTAATATCTGATCTCTTTTCTCTTACAATTTGCATTAAAATTTCTACCTCCTTTTACATATATTAATCAATTAAAATATAACTAGGTACATGAATATATACAAGCCTACTCAACATTTGTGACAAATTTCATTTAGGCCTACCTGCAACAGTGAGGAGCCGGGGAATTTATGTGTGTGGGCCACAGCCGGGCTGACTAATATCTGATCACGGGCGCCGGCCCGGCCGCGACCCACCTCATAGACAAGGGATTCGACTACTTCGAACCCCCATCTTCACATTTCCCTGTCTCCTTTACAAACTTAAATAAATACTAAAACAACTTAGTATCCAAACCTACATTATGCATATAGCCTCAGTCCGAACACAATAATACAGAAATAACCTTAACATTTAAATCCCCTTTTTACCAGTTTTCCTTCTATATACAGGGTTGTAACATACTCTAGTTTGTAAATCTTTAACAGACTGTCCTGTATAAAACTATTCACAGTCCCGACATGGAATTTCTTTTATATATTTACACCAAAGTCATTTTCTGGACTATTCTTGATGAGAGCTTTTTGAAATGTATTATTATATTCTAAACACGACTTGTACAGTTGGTGTCAAATATAATCATCCATATAGGGGTAACTCACGTAAGAGTTTGACAGCTTCCCTCTGTTCCTTAGATGATAAACTTTACAATAAATAGGTTAACTACCATCTTTTAATTTAATACAAGCAGCTACACACTACTTAAAACAATAACACACACACACACACACACACATATCCATATCCATGGAACGAGGTCACTACACCTGAAGATGTCAACACCAAGTGGGAAAATTATCACTCTTCAGTCATGGAGGCCTACCATCATTTCTTTCCATCAAAAACATCCAAAAAACACCCCTCTGACCTGCCATGGATAACCCCAAGAATAAAACGCCTCCTAGATCTTCGTAACCAGGCGTTTTACACCAACAACCACCAGTACAAACAACTGAGGAACCAGATCATCCGAGAAATTCGTGAGGTAAAGAAGACATATTACCCCACCAAGGTGCACCATCTCCTCCATAACAACTCCAGCCAGTGGTACACCAAGATAAAAACCCTCTGTGGCCTGGGAAAGACTTCAAAACCCCTCCATTTCCTCACTGGTGTGTCAGCCGAGGAAGCAGCAGAGCAGATTAACACCCACTTTGCCACCATTTGTCAAAGCCTTCCTCCTCTCAACCTCTCTCTCCTACCAGCTTACCTTCCCTCCTCCTCCCCTCCTCCTACTATTGAAATATTTCAAGTTGCCAAAAAATTGCTAAGTCTCAAACCAAAGAAATCCACCACTCCAATTGACTTACCCATCAAAATTTACAAAGAATTTGCCCCTGAACTTGCAGTACCCATCACTTCAATAATTACTGCCTCCCTCAGACAAGGCAAATGTCCAGCCGAGTGGAAAACCTCTTTTATAACACCCATCCCTAAGTTGCCAAACCCTCCCACACTAAATGATCTTAGGCCAATTGCTATTACTCCCGTTCCAAGTCTCATCTGTGAAGACTTTATATTCAACTGGGCATATGATACCATCAGTAACCACATTGACTTGCAACAGTTTGGCAACCTGAAATCCACCTCTACCACTCATTGCCTTGT
The DNA here is from genome assembly GCA_033782935.1 of Petrolisthes cinctipes. Classification (NCBI taxonomy): domain Eukaryota; kingdom Metazoa; phylum Arthropoda; class Malacostraca; order Decapoda; family Porcellanidae; genus Petrolisthes; species Petrolisthes cinctipes. The sequence goes on from JAWQEG010002747.1 coordinate 20,946, forward strand.
CAGTCTGCTAGACTTCATCTATCAGAACCTAGACAAGCGCAAAACATCCCTTGCCTTAACCTTCATAGACTTTCGGAAGGCCTTTGATCTTGTGGATCACACCACAGTGATTAAAAAAGGACTAAAATTAGGTCTCCCTGGCTATCTTGTGTCATGGCTGTGTGACTTTCTGTGTGAGAGACGGCAGGTCACACGGTATCAAAATCACACCTCCTCCTTTCAAAATCTGACCTGTGGTGTTCCCCAGGGTACCAAAATGGGGCCCCTTTGTTTCCTGCTGTTAATTAACGACGCCCTCACTGACACACCACACCGCTGGAAGTATGTGGATGACTCTACTGTAGGAGTCACTATCAACAATGACTCTCCTGACTACAGTCATCTACAGCATACCCTTGACCACTTGCAATCCTGGACCACAGAAAATAGTGTAACCATCAATCAAACCAAGACTGTAGTAATGCACATCAGTACATCCACCACTCCAGTACCACCACCTAATGTTACTATTGGCTCTCACTCACTACAGTTGGTTGAGTCTACTAAACTGCTGGGAGTCACCATTGACAATAAACTGGATTGGAAGCAGCACACCACCACCATCATCAAGACAACCACCTACAGACTCTACATGCTGAAAACAATGAAGTCCCTGGGTGCCTTACACCAACAATTGAGGGATATATATAATACCTTCATCTTACCCAAGCTTACATACGCATCTCCAGCCTGGTCATCATCACTAAACATCACCCAACAACGCCGGCTGGAGAGGGTACAGAAGAGAGCTTGTAAAATTATACTGGGGGTCACCTACACTACATACGACCAGGCTCTAATCTCCCTTAATCTACCCTCACTGACAGAGAGATACCGACGTGACCTCCAGACCTTTGGGGACAAGTTGCTGCTACACCCCAGACTCCGTCCACTCCTGCCCCCCACCCTACCCCCTCCATCTAGGGCAGCCCGTCACTACAATAAAATAAAACCTATTAAAACAAGAACAGAGAGATACAAAAATAGCCCCATTCCCACCATAATAAATATAATAAATAAGTAATCATCCAATCTATATATGTATCATCTTTGTATATATATTACATATCTCATCCTATTCATCCATTCATTCATTATGTCCATTTAATATGTCTGTATATTTTCAGCCTCAGGGCTGCATTCTGGTCAATAAACCGATTATTATTATTATTATTATTATTACGTTAACTACCATCTTTTAATTTAATACAAGCAGCTATGCACTACTTAAAACAATAACATCATATGTGAACGTGAAAACATTAGACAGTAAATTGTTTGAGATACCCATATGTGGATGATGAATAGTTAAATAGTAAGAGTTCTTCAACACTCAAAATTTAATTTAAAATCAGCTAAACTTTTGATATAAAAAAGTTGACACTGCCGGAGCAATGACAATTCCCGTCCAGCATGTGCCGGATGCATTTTCCCGAACTTTAACTGGATATGTGCCATAGGAGAAATTAGAGCCAATCACAGCCCGAGTTGACTTCTCGGTGTGCCAGACGTACGACGAAATGTAAACAATCCCTCGCTTCCCCACTCATTCGAGAGAGAGAGAAGAGAAGAGAAGAGAAGAGAGAGAGAAAGTGTAGGACGAGATGAGAGAGAAGATTGAAAGATAGATAGATGAATTATAAAAGAGAGGATAGGGAATTAATTACTACTATGGTACAAAAGTACTAAAAAGAACGTACAGCCCCTCATGAGAGAGAGAGAGAGAGAGAGAGAGCGCGTTCGTTCTACCAGGACGAGTCTCCTTGTACAGTATTTTCAGAAAAATGCATACGAACCAAATACTGTAATTTACCATAATGACACTCACGGACCAAATTAATTATTTGCATTATGATAAACACACACACCCGCACAAGGAAAGAGGAAGAAGACATGGAGTATTTTGTAATAATTATCAATAGAGAAAGAAATGGGAAAGAGCGAGGGAATAGTTTGATTCGTTGTTTGATAGGCTACCCAAAGAAACTATACACTCAGGTGGATTGGGCCTAATTTCTCCTATGAAGCATTTCATCAAAGTATGTTAGGGTAGATTTCATACGAGAAATTACATTAGAAGATAATAAAGAAATGGACGTAGTGCAAAATGAAGATGTTTAATTAATATGATAAAATGGAAGCTCTGCAGTGCCATTTGGTCTTTACATCAGCACCACTTTGGTGTCATAAACATTGTTTTCTTCTGCGTTGTTTTTAGTAGTAATGCTCTATTCTCTTTTGTTATGTATAGTAGTAATGCTATATCCTCTCTTTTATAATATATCTATCTATCTATCTTTTTATCTTCTCTCTCTCATGAGTGGGGAAGCGGGGGTTTGTTTACATTTCGTCGTACGTCTGGCACACAGACAAGTCAACTCGGGCTGTGATTGGCTCTAATTTCTCCTGTGGCACATATCCAGTTAAAGTTCGGGAAAATGCGTGCCGGATGACACGAGTCACAGCTGCATGTCGGCGGAGTACCAACCCTACCGGGATTACCCAGGTTAAAATTAACCTAGGGGTGGTAATGAAACATTTTTTGCCAACTGTACATTGAATCATATTTTCAATTCAGAGGGATAATACCAGGCCCCTATAAATAATATTTGATGAAATATGATTAATATCTTTTGGAGGTTAGGTAAACTCTATCGACATAATGTTACCTGCAAGTCTTAGCATTTCCCTACATTTCACGGATTTTCTTCTTATACAGGCCTGGTATTATCCCTCTGCATTGAAAATATGATTCAATGTATGTTATAGAACATCACATAAATATTGCAATCATGATAAAACTTATTAAGATGAAATAAATAAGGCCTCTTTGGTCCGAAAACCATATTAGGCTTCCACTCCCTCCGAAGCTCACCGCCATTTGACAACACACGTTAAAATAGTTTTTATCAGTATTCATTGTACTTTACTGAGATCACACACACCATACTTTATACTATACAACAAAATATACTCAAAATTATATTGTATATCTCTGGTGTAATTTAATGCTATACGTCACGATACACCCTGTATATATATGTTACAGTGAATCTGTATAATCAAGGAATATATATATTCTCTGATATTTTCAGGGAATGTGTATAATGTCTGATTCACTCGGAGGATATATATATTCCCTGAAATTTTCAGGGAATATATATATTCCCTGAATTTTGGGCCTTATTATTATACAGATTCCCTAAATCATATTTGGTATGATAGAACAATGGAATAAATCGCTAAAAACATTAATACAATTCTCTAACTAAAACTTGTCTGTCACAAAAAAATTCGGCCTGTTATTTAGAACGAAGCCTTAATGTTTTCACAATGCAAACTTGAATGACATCGTGAATTGCATTTAACTTTCAGCTTAAAACATTTACATCGATTTGTTTGACAACGTTTTGAACCAGCACAGTTACATTTGGCGAAACCTTGGCCACCCGACTTCGACTCTTGTTGTACAGCAGATCGAAGAGAAACAATCGTGTAATTTTCGTCAATATTCATAATTATTCCCATGATATTCCTTGGATCCCCACGACCACTATCCACCATTGGTATCGGAATCGTAACATTATTACCGACGTTTCCACGGTCCATAATACGACAACTTCGTTTAACCATACGTTCAGCTTGTGAATGCTGAGCTTCGCACGCACGTTTTCGCTGAGAAATAATATTGTTTTGACGAACGGAGAGTGGTGGTGATGGTTCGACAGCAGATTGCTCCACAGTAGGTGGTTCGGTAGCTGGTGGTTCTACAGCAGGTGGTTCGACAGATATGAGATCGACAGCAGGTGGATCAGCAGTAAGTGGTTCGGTAGCTGGTGGTTCTACAGCAGGTGGTTCGACAGCTGGTGGTTCGACAGCAGGTGGATCAGCAGTAAGTGGTTCGGTAGCTGGTGGTTCTACAGCAGGTGGTTCTACAGATATGAGATCGACAGCAGGTGGATCAGCAGTAAGTGGTTCGGTAGCTGGTGGTTCGACAGCTGGTGGTTCGACAGCTG
>JAWQEG010002747.1:32500-35000 GCA_033782935.1 Petrolisthes cinctipes
ATGCTCCCCAACCAACCACACTAATCTTGTCAGTCTAGTTTGTTAGGATGCTCCCCAACCAACCATATTTGTCAGTCTGATTTGTTAGGATGCTCCCCAACCAACCACACTTGTCAGTCTGGTTTGTTAGGATGCTCTCCAACCAACCACACTTGTCTGTCTGGTTTGTTAGGATGCTCCCCAACCATCCACACTTGTCAGTCTCGTTTGTTAGAATGCTCCCCAACCAACCGTATTTGTCAGTCTAGTTTGTTAGGATGCTCCCCAACCAACCACACTTGTCAGTCTGGTTTGTTAGGATGCTCCCCAACCAACCACACTTGTCAGTCTGGTTTGTTAGGATGCTCCCCAACCAACCACACTTGTCAGTCTGGTTTGTTAGGATGCTCTCTAAACAACCACACTTGTCAGTCTGGTTTGTTAGGATGCTCCCCAACCAACCATATTTGTCAGTCTGATTTGTTAGGATGCTCCCCAACCAACCATATTTGTCAGTCTGATTTGTTAGGATGCTCCCCAACCAACCACACTTGTCAGTCTGGTTTGTTAGGATGCTCCCCAACCAACCACACTTGTCAGTCTGGTTTACGGTTATTTCGCACACACTATAGTTGCCGACGAATGGATGGAGGACAAGCAGCTCAGAAACATGGTGGTAGGATGCCTTCCGCACTTGGTAACACTGTTGTTCATGTATAGATCTTTTTTATATCATGGAGTTTACTCGTCTGGTAAATCGAAACAAGTCTGGGGATTTTGTTGGCAAGAGTGATCAAGGATTTACTGTTGTTGTTAGACCACGTCCACACGATCGGGCAGTGTCAGGTGGGCAAACAGTGTTGTCAAAATCAGTTCCAATACACCTTTGGTAGGTGGGTGGCTGGCACGATAGTGTGGTTAGTGGTAACACTGCTAAAGAAGCTAGACGAATAAGCTCCGCGGGCGGTGCCTGTCGAGCATTGCTCGATCTTGTAGACGGGGCCTTACACGTGAATGTCATAATGTGATATACTGCAGAGACAGAAACGTAAGACCATAAATACACCAGATATATTTTGATCATACTTCTGTTTGCATTGTGAAACGTGCCATTCAGAGGTGAAATTGTAATTTAATTAATATAAGGTAAAACTAGCACCACGGCATGATTATGTAGCACTACGATGAGAAAATATGTTCGATACACTGGTCATTGAGCGAGGAAAAGGAGCTTGGATGGAAAACTAGCGATCAATTGGAATTTAATTAGTTCACGAATAATGTTGTTTATGACTGCAGATAAAGTGTTAAGGGGGTGCGGGAATAGGGGGACAGGCTTGGGGGGGATTTAGGGGGGTGGGGGGGCAGCGGGAGTAGGGGGACAGGCTTGGGGGGGGTTAGGGGGGTGCAGCGGGAGTAGGGGGACAGGCTTGGGGGGATTTAGGGGGGTGGGGGGGCAGCGGGAGTAGGGGGACAGGCTTGGGGGGATTTAGGGGGGTGGGGGGACAGGCTTGGGGGGGGATTTAGGGGGGTGGGGGGCAGCGGGAGTAGGGGGACAGGCTTGGGGGGGGGGTTAGGGGGGGCAGTGGGAGTAGGGGGACAGGCTTGGGGGGGGGGTTAGGGGGGTGGGGGGCAGCGGGAGTAGGGGGACAGGCTTGGGGGGGGGTTAGGGGGGGGCAGCGGGAGTAGGGGGACAGGCTTGGGGGGGGGTTAGGGGGGTGCGGGAGTGGGGGACAGGCTTGGGGGGGGGGGTTAGGGGGGTGCGGGAGTAGGGGACAGGCTTTCTACCCACCACAAGCCTGTCCCCCTATTCCCGCACCCCCCCAGTCCCCCCCCCAAGCCTGTCCCCCTATTCCCGCACCCCCCCAGTCCCCCCCAAGCCTGTCCCCCTACCCCCACACCCCCTTAATTAATGCCAATGTTTTTATCTCAACCAATCTTCAAATTCGTTTCGATCCGCCAGACGAATAAACCCCACGATTCAGGTTCAGGTTCAGGTTCAGGTTCAGATTCAGGTTCAGATTCAGGTTCAGGTTCAGGTTCAGGTTCAGGTTCAGATTCAGGTTCAGATTCAGGTTCAGGTTCAGATTTAGGTTCAGATTCAGATTCAGATTCAGATTCAGGTTCAGGTTCAGATTCAGGTTCAGGTTCAGATTCAGGTTCAGGTTCAGGTTTAGGTTGATGGCGGAAGTTATGCCTTTTTTTTTTTTTTATCGGCAGTTCCTGATGTGTTTACTATTATAAGTTCTTGTGGTCTGGGTCTAGTTTTAATTTTTCTGTTACACTAAGGGTTTTATTTTATTGATTCATAATATGAGCGACAGACAGTGTTGCCAAGTGCGGAAGCATACTATTTCCACATTTCTAAGCTATTTGTCCTTCCTCGATATTCGTCGGCAATTGTACGGTTGGCGACACATGAATCTGGTACGCCTAGCTATTTGTGTGATACCTACAACAACAACAACAACAAGAAACGTGAGCAAAAGTTAGTTTGTTGACAAGCAGATAGTAATAATAT
>JAWQEG010002747.1:40000-42500 GCA_033782935.1 Petrolisthes cinctipes
ACCTAATCACTACCTAATCCTTGTCTAATCATCCACTAATCACTAATCACTACATAATCCTCCTCTAATCACTACCTAGTCTTTTCTCTAAGGGTCTAATCACTACCTAATCATCCTCTAATCACTACATAATCCTCCTCTAATCACTACCTAATCTTGCCTCTAATCCTAGGGTACTGAGAGTAGCCCTGAGAGGTTATATCCTGATGGTTCCACATGTAATTCGGATAGCCCCCTGGTGTGCCCGGCATGAAGTGATGTTTACCGTAGAACCCGTAGCCTCCCGTAGGTGTAGGCGTGAGGGAAGAGGGCCCAGGAGCAGGATAGGGACCACAGGCAAAGATAGGAGGCCTCTGATTCATATAGGCTTCAGGATCACCCCCACACCCATCTTGCTGTGCCCGTTCCAACCCCTCGTAAAATTCCCAGAGTCTTTCGGTGAGGATGGTTAATATGGTCCCTCCGTGGTTCATCTCTATCAGACGAAGGACCAGGCAGCCGTCCCAACCCAAGTACTGTATTGCCATCTTACGGGCATTGTTATATAGGTCCTCTTTCCCTACACGTCGCGTACGCCATAGGTAATAGTGAACGAATGCTACGCGTGAACAGGTAAATGTTCTCCACACCCATATCAAAGCACTGTAGATTGTTACCGGAAGGAGTATAGCGAAGAAAAACCATATAAAGGAAAAGATCTTCTCGTTGAATAGGTTTATGGGCAGAACACATTGACACGTGTATGTTCTCAGAGATCCCTGTTGTGCTGCTAAGACTTGACATAATGTTTGGAGTGGAAACCTAGGAGATGTCCACCATTCCTTTTTGTTAATTAACTTCTCTACCACTTCAATACCGTGGAATAAATACCCCTTCCCTAGGAACACAGTCAGGAGGAAGTACTGCATTAAGATATTGAATACATACATGATCTTCACCACCATGTATAGGATAAATAAACTCGATGAAGGATTACCCCCACATGCCAGGTTACAGTCAAATTTACACACCGTACCAGGGCAACATTTAGACACTCCCATTAGTGTGTTGAATTGATCTAGGAACTCAGCAATGAGGGCATCTCTGTCTGGATGTCCCGGGGTGTATTGTGATATCACAGACACCTTCTTTAACAGTCTACCAACCTTGATGCCGGAGTTTTTAGCCGTCGAGTTCCATATGGCAAATGGGACGTAGAACAAACCCGCTTCGACCAGTAGAATAATGGGTGCCCACTGGTAGTAATTAACCTTGACTCTTTCGCCTTTAATCGCCGTCGTTCCTTCATCATCAAAATTAACCGAGTGTACACGCGTGACCTGCTCCCTGAGATGCTCGTCTACTGGAATGATATAGTACGTACTGGCCGTCCAACAGTACGAATTAACATACTTAGCCTGGGGTTCTGTGAAATACGTCGGGGTGAAACATTCAATAGGGTCCCCGGCAAACTGTTTGGTCACCAGCGGCAACGATAGACAAATTAGAATCAATATGGTGTACTTTCTATTTAACTTGTCAACACCATCATCTATAGGCACATTACCTCCTATCAAGTAATTGCTGAAATGGAGAAGGAAGGACATTTTGACAGTCTACCTTCGCTACCTATCTTGCGATCCACGCGATTCCACACGCGAGGAATTTTTGCGAGCGGGTCGAGATTCGCACACGCGTAAACTATATCTTGTCCAATGAAACCCCTTCGTGTGACGCGATCAATTTGCAACGCGGACTTGAAGTTGATATTAAGTTGTTGATGTTTATTCTTTGCAATGAGATTAATTTGCAAAGTTTATTTTCTACGATGAGCTCAATTTGCAAAGTTTAATTTCTGAGACGAGATTAATTTGCAAAGTTTAATTTCTGAGACGAGATTAATTTGCAAAGTTTAATTTCTGCTACGAGATCAATTTGCAAAGTTTAATTTTTGCGACGCGATTAATTTGCAAAGTTTATTTTCTACGATGAGATTAATTCGCAAAGTTTAATTTCTGAGACGAGATCAATTTGCAAAGTTCAAATTCTGCGACGAGATTATAATAAAATTTGCAAAGTTTAATTTCTACGTTGAAATTAATTTGCAACGCGTTCTAAATTGATGGGTTTTTTATATATATATATTTCTGCAATATTTCTGTATGGCTATGTATATAATGTGTATAGAATTATTGCAATTGAATAGAACTTGATATAATAATAATAATAATAATTTTCTCTCTCTCTTTATCTATCTATATTTGCATTTATTTACGAATTCGCAGTATTTAAAAATTGATATAATAATAATAATAATTTTCTATCTATCAATCTATATAAATTAGATGAAAAATATTTAATTACGAATTCCCAGTATTTAAAAATTGATATAATAATAATAATAATAATAATAATAATAATAATAATAATAATAATAATTCTCTCTCTCTCTCTCTCTCTCTCTCTCTCTCTCTCTCTCTCTCTCTCTCTCTCTCTCTCTCTCTATTAATAAATGTAGATA
>JAWQEG010002748.1:0-2500 GCA_033782935.1 Petrolisthes cinctipes
GAAAGGGAAGAGAAGGGACTAACTTAAGGATGGGAAGGAAAGGGAGAAGAGAAGGGATTTAAGGGAGAAGGGAGGAGAAGGGAAGAGAAGAGAAGGGATTAACTTAAGGATGGGAAGGAAATGGAGGGGAGGGGAAGGGAAGGGAAGGAAAGGGAGGAGAAGGAAGAGAAGGTATTTAAGGGAGAAGGGAAGAGAAGAGAAGGGACTAACTTAAGGATGGAAAGGGAGGGGAGGGGAAGGGAGAAGGGAAGGAAAGGGAGAAGAGAAAGGTATTTAAGGGAGGAGAGGGGAAGGAAATGGAGAAGGGAAGGAAAGGAAAGGGAGAAGGGAAGGAAAGGAAAAGGAATTACTTGGGGATGGGAAGGAAAGGGAGGAGAAGGAAGAGAAGGTATTGAAGGAGGAGTCTTGAGGCTAAATAGTATCTTGATAGGCTATATGGTCAAGTTTCACACCTCCACCTCTCTTCATCATTCTAATTCAAAACAAAAGACTATAGTGTGTTTTATATATGGAGGTATGATTAAAAAAAAAAAACACACACACACACACGAAGGTCAAGGCACGAGAGAGAGAGAGAGAGAGAGAGAGAGAGAGGAGAGAGAGAGAGAGAGAGAGAGAGAGAGAGAGAGAGGAGGGTAGCCTATCGTATGTATGTGTGTGTGTGTGTGTGTGTGTGATAAAGGAGGGTAGCCTATCGTGTGTGTGTGTGTGTGTGTGTGTGTGTGTGTGTGTGTGTGTGTGTGTGTGTGTGTGTGTGATAAAGGATGGTAGCCTATCTTGTGTGTGTGTGTGTGTGTGTGTGTGTGTGTGTGTGTGTGTGTGTTGTTGTTGTTGTTGTTGTTGCACTCTGGCCCAGGTCACATGTCTTATATGGTACAGTAGCCTACATACGGTACAGATTGAAGCACACACACACACACACACACACACACACACACACACACACCCTACATGGAGCCTACACACAGATTTAGGCATGTAAACAAAGAGATTATACACACACACACAAGCACACACACACACACATATATAGTCTACATGGAGCCTACACACAGATTTAGGCATGTAAACAAAGAGATAATACACACACACACACACACATGGAGAGACAAGGCATGCACACAGATTCAGGCATGTATGCAAAGAGAGAGATAATATACGCACACACAGACAGACAGATAGAGGTATACACACAGACGGAAATACACACATAAAGACACAAACATACGTGGAAACAGGAAGACAAACAGACGGAAGGAAAGGACACACATAAACAAACAGACAGACAGGCAAATAGACAGACGGAAGGAAGGAAAGGACACACATAAACAAACAGACAGACAGACAAATAGACAGGTTAACAGACAGGACACATCTATACTGACATAACAGGAAGACAGACAGACAGACAGACAGGACATAAACACAGAACAGGAAGACACACACACACACACACACACACACACACACACACAGACAAATAGACAGGTTGACAGACAGGACACACACACACATACACACAGAACAGGAAAACACACACCACAGAGGAAAGGACACACACACATACACACACAGAACAGGAAGATACAGAGAGAGAGAGAGAGAGAGAGAGAGAGAGAGAGAGAGAGAGAGAGAGTGTGTGTGTGTGTGTGTGTTGGGTGCTAGGCTAGTGCGTATTTATGAGGTGTCGGCTACACACAGACACACACACACACACACAAGCGTCTCATTCACACCACACCTAATATTACACAGCTGATAACCCATCGATTTCACTCACAATAACAAACAAACCTCTTATACTCAACAACTTCCCATCACTCACTCACTCACTCACTCTCCTCTTTCATTTTTTTTATAGCCTAGATAGCCTCAACTTATTATGATACTCACTCCACTTTTATACTACCCTCCACTCTTCCACTCCCTCCACTTATTGTCCAACTCTCTCCATCTATATAGAGGGATAGATGGGTAGATATAGATAGAAAGATAGACAGATATAGAAAGATTGATGGATGGATAGATAGATATACAGATGGATAGATATAGATAGATGCATAAAAAAGATAATTATTACTTTACCATCCCTATCTAGCCTACCTCTTTCTAATTACCCTCAACTGTACCTCTTTTCATTTTATTTCCTTCCTGCTTGCTGTCACACCTCTCCATCACATTTCTCTGGTGCTATATGACCTCACTGTTGCGGCGCCTAAAATCAATCAATCAATCAATACCCCTTCCCCCTCCCTACCCTTCCTTCCCCTCCCTCCCTCCCCTCAACACCAATCCTACCTAGCCTACCCCTCACCCCTACCCTCCCTCCCCTCCTCCCTACCCTTCCTTCCCACCCCTCACCCCTACCCTTCCTTCCACTATCCCCTCCCTCCCTCCTTCCCTTCAACCCTACCCTTCCTTCCACTATCCCCTCCTTCCCCTCCCCTCCTTCCCCTCACCCCTACCCTTCCTTCCACTATCCCCTCCTTCCCCTCAACAC
>JAWQEG010002748.1:5000-40000 GCA_033782935.1 Petrolisthes cinctipes
ATATTGTATCTGCGCGCGCACACACACACACACACACACACACACCAAAAAGATGCTAACACACACATCAGACTTATATATTGTATCTGCACACACACACACAAACACACCAAAAAGATGCTAACACACACATCAGACTTATATATTGTATCTACACACACACAGATATGCAGCCTATATAGCACACACACACACACACACACACATACACACACCATAAACAAGTTTTGGCAACCAGTCTTGTGCCATCTCTCACTGACAACACATGCAAACAAACACTCCTAAACAATCACACTAACACTCCTGCAAACACACCTATACTAGACTCAACACACACACACACACACGACTCAACACACACACACACAAACACACACGACTCAACACACACACACACACACACGACTCAACACACACACACACACATATACACGACTCAACACACACACACACACACACACACACACACATTCCATTAGTCTACTCTGATAACTCTCACACCAACTTCATAACAAGGTCCCCAAGCCAACACACACACACACACACACTACGGGTACCAACAACACCACCACCACAAGTCCATCCCAGTCACAACAAGGCAACAAAACAAAAGCTAGTGTGATTTTTTTTTTTTTGCTTGCTTTTAATGACACACACACACACAAACACACACACAAACACACAAACACACACACACACAGAGCCTTACTTGTCTTAGATCATATCAACCCAGCAACAGAAGGATCAATAAAAAAAAAAAAAAATAACATGAAAAATATCGCCAGTATAATTATGCAGCCTACACCCTTCCAACACACACACACACACACACAAACACACACTTCATCCTTAGTCAATCCTATCTTACTCTAACATAATTATACCTTGTCCCACCATCCTCTCTCTCTCTCTCTCTCTCTCTCTCTCTCTCTCTCTCTCTGGTAGGAAAGTATCGTATGCCCAAAGTGTCAAGACATATTTAAGAATGATGTAAAAACCACTCCTATATCACCCGCACATCTTATAATCTTTACAACCTGTTCTCTCATCTTGTTGCACCTATAGCCTACCTACCTGCACCTCTCTCTCTCTCTCTCTCTCTCTCTCTCTCTCTCTCTCTCTCTCTCTCTCTCTCTCTCAAATACATTAAATCCATGCAAGATATTTCACTATTTGGTGCTTGTCTACTGTATTGCTAGGCTACGGGTATCTCATTTTCACTCATGGCTACGTACGCCTACTGTTCTCTCTCTCTCTCTCTCTCTCTCTCTCTCTCTCTCTCTCTCTCTCTCTCTCTCTCTCTCAACACCAGCCTTACGTGACAGAGAGGCCAACCAAACATGTAAAGTGTCGGTATACAAAGGATCTCTGGCTGACTAATATATTTGGTCTGCTCATGGTTTGCTTCCGAAGTTAAAAATAAGTGAAAAATAAGTGAAATGAGTGAAAAAATAAGTGAAATAAGTTTAAAAAGTAGTGAAATAAGTGCAATAAATGAAAAAATAAGTGTAATAAGTGTAAATATAAGTGTAGAAAGTGTAAAATAAAGTGTTTAGCCTAATAATTGTTGTGGGTGTAGCCTAGCCTAGCCTAGCCTATGCGTGGGAGAGGTGGGTGGAAGTGAGGGAGTGAAGAAGAGTAGTGAAGGGAGAGTGAAGGGAGAGTGAAGAGCTGGAAAGGATAGTGATGGATAGTGTAAGTAATGTAATAATAGGTTTGTGAAAGGCCTATAATTATATGGATTTATTTATACAAGTGTAGGAAATAATGGATGGGAAGGGAGGGATGGATGAATAAATGTATGATGGTGAAGGGATAATGATAGAGTGAAAAAGAGCTACATACAAAATAATGGTGTAAGCTACGTAATAATTATGCGAGAAAGGCTTGTGGATTTATTACAAGTGAAGGAAATGGAGAGAGAGAGAGAGAGAGAGAGAGAGAGAGAGAGAGAGAGAGAGAGAGAGAGAGAGAGAGAGAGAGAGGTAGCCTAGCCTAGTAGGTATGGGTGAGTAGACGAGAGAGAGAGAGAGAGGTAGCCTAGCCTATAGTAGGTATGGGTGAGTAGACGAGAGAGAGAGAGAGAGAGAGAGAGAGAGAGAGAGAGAGAGAGAGAGAGAGAGAGAGAGAGAGAGAGAGAGAGAGAGGTAGCCTAGCCTATAGTAGGTATGGGTGAGTAGAGAGAGAGAGAGAGAGAGAGAGAGAGAGAGAGAGAGAGAGAGAGAGAGAGAGAGAGAGAGAGAGTAGCCTAGCCTTATAGTAGGTATGGGTGAGGAGAGAGAGAGAGAGAGAGAGAGAGAGAGAGAGAGAGAGAGAGAGAGAGAGAGAGAGAGAGAGAGAGAGAGAGAGAGATGTAGCCTAGCCTAGTAGGTATGGGTGAGTAGAGAGAGAGAGAGAGAGAGAGAGAGAAGTAGCCTAGCCTTATATTAGGTATGGGTGAGTAGACTAGGCTAGGCTATGCAGAGTGTGGTGGTGGTGGTATAGGGGAGGGAGGGATTTGGAGACAGACTGACTGGAACCACGACAAACAAAAGATAATGCCAGACTGGGTGTGTGTGAGTGTGTGTGTGTGTGTTCAGAAACTGCCAAGAGTACAAAAACAAGGCTGATAAATCGATAATATATGCCCCAGAGAGAGAGAGAGAGAGAGAGAGAGAGAGAGAGAGAGAGAGAGAGAGATTGCCTCCACATGCAAGCTAGGTTACGTTTCATTCTGCAAACAAACAACTTCTCGCCTCATATTTCAATCATATGCTCTTTAACATTTATTACATTATTTACATTATAGTAATCTCTAATCTCTCTCTCTCTCTCTCTCTCTCTCTCTCTCTCTCTCTCTCTCTCTCTCATAATTACACGTCTTGTCTGCCTCGCACGTCTAATTTCAATATAAAAACACCCTTTTAAATGCTACAGTTCGAGTCGTGACGTGTGTGTGTGTGTGTGTGTGTGTGTAAATTAAGTACTCCATAATGAACTTAAAGAAGCCGATCTGTTGTGATGAAACGCAGCATAATAATAATAATAATAATAATAATATAATAATAATAATCTTGACCATCCCCCACCCCCACCTCTCTTTCTCTCTCGCTCTCTCTCTCTTTCTCTCTCTCTCTCTCTCTCTCTCTCTCTCTCTCTCTCTCTCACATTAGTCATGCGCAGTACGACCTTCAGCTGACTGACGGGAAGGAACCCTGTTATTCCATCCCCACACATTGAATAATAACACACAATAATAGAGTTTCTACCTCATTCAACAGGGTTACATGCCAAAAATTAACCATCCCTTCAAAACTGTATTCAATATCTAGATACGTATGGTATATAAATAAATACAAATGAATCACACTTATAACTACTGTATAATTTATCACTGCATGGGTTATCGAATCCTCCAAATAGTGCCAAAATACAGACTACCCTACCCCCAGCATAAAAGAAGTAATAAGAGTATCTGTTTTGTAGCCTAATTGGTAGTCCTTCAATTTGCCGAAAACAGATTAGGCTACCATTACTCCATTTAGTCATTATGATGCAAAACTTTCAACATCGTGATCTTGTATGTATGTACGCATTTTTTTTTTTTTTCGTAAATAATAGTGAGTTTTTGTGGATCCATGAAGTGTAAAATATAGTCTAGCAAAAGTTTAGTTGCTTTTTTCATTTGTATTAAGTATTTGCGCATGGTCGGACTTTTGGTACATAATTAGCGCCTTTGATTCCCCCAAAGTATACTAGAAAACAGGACCAGTTGAACAAAAATAATGGTGGCCTGTTGCTTGGGATAGTTTGGAAGAATCAGTAGCTCCATATTTACAAACTTCTTCCTTAACTATATTAGGCCTTGGGGATTCTGTGATCGTGTATGAAAATTGGAGGCTTCTGGTTCCTCCTGATTATGCCACGAAACAAGCTCCATCCATAGAGATGATGTTTCGTGGCAATATTTGAAGGACTCATTTACCCCTAATTTTCTTACTACATCACAGGGTCCTTTAAGGGTATTACGTAACATTTTTTGGGCAATTTGGAGTCAAAGTAATGCCTCCAAACTCAGCTATAAAACACATCCCCTGTAGAATTTCATATGTAGGGGTTCTGTTTCCTGGCATAGTTTGGAGGAATCGGTAGCCTGCCAATTTCCCATAATAGGTTTGCTCCCCTTAAATGCAGCCTAACAAAACTTATCGAATATAATTATTATTCTTGGGTGAAATTTCTCTCCTCCCAGTAATTTCCCTCTGGTTATACGTATAGCTAGTGGCCTTGGTAATAAGTTTAGCTCGACTTGTGTATTTACTCGCGGTGCTTAGATAATAAAGTCACTCTTTACGAGGTAATTTCCAGCCAAAAAGGAATTTATACCCTGTCGTCAAAACATCCACTAAAATTCACTCTCTTTTCGTTTATACTTATCACCCTCTGAGAGCTGCTCATTCAATATTTATTCTTACATATTTTTTTTGCACCTACGTCTCGTCTCTACCGAGGATTTACATACATTAGGACAAGTTTCCTAAATTATAATCATTATAATAAGCCAAATAGGCGAATGCTATCTGGAAAAAAATGGATAGACGTGGAAATGAAGTTGAGTGGAGTATAGTCAATTATTATTATTATTATGTATATGCACTTGTTTGAAATCACACCTTTTATAAATAAATATGTCGCAGTTGCATATCGGTGTCGCAAAATAAAACTTGGTGGGTTCCGTAATAAAACTTTTCTGTCTGGATTGGTTGGGTGTGATCGATTTCCCACCCGGCTGAAGTTAGTGTTGGATGATTTACATAATGCATATACACTCCTGTCTGACGGAGCCTTATTTATTACCTTAGGGGGGATGGGATGGTGGGGCAGCAGGCGAGGAGTTAGCTAGCTAGGGTGAAAGTTATACCTGTGATTAATTATTTGTCTGTGGGAGGCACGCACTTGTGGTGATGTAGCCTAGTCAGAAAATTAGAGATAAGCGAGTTCTTGATATATTAATTGCCATGAAACACCACCTATAGGGAAGGAGTGGACGTGTTTCGTGGTATGGTCAGGAGAAATCAGAAGGGTCCTATTTTCATACACGATCACAGGGCAGTCCTTAAAACCATACATAGTACACTTTACAATGTCATCTGCCAGCCAGGGAGGGGATTGTTGGCTGGTATGTAGTATGTACTGTAGGACTGGCGCCAAAACCCAGCCTTATCATCTCAATCTGTTCCCAGAGGTCTCGCTCGCTCAACGGGACTCACTGACCCAACCAACACACCACCACCACCATCATCACCTTGTTTTTATCCTTTCCTTTAAGCCTGACTGACCACGTGATTGTTAAAGCTATGGTAGGGGTGT
Organism: Petrolisthes cinctipes; assembly: GCA_033782935.1. Taxonomy (NCBI): domain Eukaryota; kingdom Metazoa; phylum Arthropoda; class Malacostraca; order Decapoda; family Porcellanidae; genus Petrolisthes; species Petrolisthes cinctipes. The sequence goes on from JAWQEG010002748.1 coordinate 10,350, forward strand.
GTTATAATGTTGGTACGACTATAGTGTACCATAATATGATCATGCCCTAATAATAATAATAATAATAATAATCCAAGCATTCCTGTACGTGTAGCCTACTGTGCGACATTTCCATAACCTAGCTTTTACACTCTGTAGCCTATTCGGTATCCTTCCAATCGTATATTTCCGTACTTCTAAAATTATTCTTGGTCATTTTAGTTGTATGTAGTCTATGTACTGCCGGGTTAAATGCGGGAAGTTCTGCAAATGCTAAATTGATATAATTGATATTAAAATTTATAGTCGTTTATATCAAACAAAAATATCAACCTGTACAGTATTTTAAATTGTTTGAGTTGACTATCATCCCTCCCAATAGTGCTTCAGACAATATATAATGGTAAACACAGGTGAGGATCGATCAAGTGTATAATCCCAATATATCATGCCCTATACACACACCATCCCACGTAAGCCAGTTCAAACAACAACCACAAGCATTAGAACGGTGTAGCCAAGCATTCATCATCACCATCTATATAATCCCATGTACTCTAGTCTGTAACAACATATAAACCTCTCCTGACAGACGGTAATAACTCCACTAGGCTACTGTTGTAAATCTCTCAACGCCTTGAACGTTTACTAAGATGCAAAACACGCTCCATCTCTCCTCATTATCATTCCACATTCTTCTTCACACTGTCATCTATCACCACCACTCCCCCTGTGCAAGGTCAGAAGGACACCACTGCTAGGGTAGGGTAGTGTAGGCTTTCTCAGATAACCTCCTCCTCCCCCCCCCCCACACACACACACCAATGACCTGCCCCATCAACTAAGCCACACATCACACTATTTTAGGCCTAATGCTGTTAACAGTTGCATCGCTCCCCCGTCAATCCTGCCACACACCACAATATACATAATCCTATATATAATTGATTCGATAGTGATTTTTGGTCAACCCTGTTTGTATTCGTGACATGATATGGCGTTTGAGCTAACACTGATATAATATATACAACGACATTTGAATATGAATCATAAAACAGTACAGCAATGCCTGCAAATTTCTGGGATGTTGAGCAAAGCTTCATGTTCCACGATGTGTTGATTGAGAGAACGTTGTATTAAGCGAGATGGGACGGGGAGCAGAGACCACAACGTCAATCTTTCTGTAGCGTGTATAAGCAATTGAGAGAAAAAATGCTGGAGAATGACCGCTGTTGAGACACGTAACATCATACGCAGCAGCAGGGGCATATTTTCGTCCGCAAGTGTTATGTCCTCTTGTTAAAAAAAGACTTCGGGTACAGCGGGCAGCATAAATTCGCGTCCATCTCATGTAGCTTACCATTTAATGCTAATATGTCTATTATATATATTTGTATTTTGAACTAGTTTCTTTTCTAACAACATATGTAATTTACCATATGAAAAGTATATCTGTCTTTTTCGCATTCAATTTGTGCTACCACATCCCGATTGCTCATACATACGCAGGTGGAAATGAAGCTAACTTATGCTTCCGGCTGTACCATACGCTACCAAAGTTCCCCTACCGTTCTTTGGACCTGACGTACTCAAAGGAAAACAAAAACACTCAGCGTAGAGGCAAGTCCCTAGCAGCTGACTTGGACAAAGACGGACGAGTGTTCGGCCTCTGCTGAAATAGGATACCGGTACAAGGACACTCGATCATAATGATACATATCTTGACAACCCGGTTACCTCGTCAAGATGGCAGCTAGACTCTATTATGTATTTTGCTAAACCGAGGAGCTGAAGCCAATATCCTCAAGCAAAACAAGTTTATGTACTGTTAGCATACTGTAGCGCTGAACATATGCTTGCGAAATATATTAATGAAAATAATTCTTCAGATCCATTACTTTGAAGGATGCCGCCATTGAACAAACTACGCAAGTAACTTGCCACTATTAGCCTACCACTCACAGCTGAACAGGGAAAGAAGAGAAAATAGTTATGGTGGCCAATATATAAATAATGTTTGTACCCAGGCTACTTATCGCAGGGCACAGGCTAGGCCTAGGCTACAGAGTAACAGTAGGCTACATGAGCTAGATTGCGGAAGGCAGCTGCTGTCTACTACTATAGCCTAATATTAACCAAAGAAAAGAGGATTGACGACGCTGACTGTACAAGCTAGAAGTGTCAGCTATAGTACGTAGTGATACAGTAAGAGATTGTGAGAAGGGACAGCAAGCATTAGGGAAAAAGAAGGAATGAGAGAGAGCTAGCCTAGTGTAAGAGGAAAGGGGTCGGCTCGGGTCCTAAAGGGCACCAAAACCCAGAAAGTATTACCCACATCCGTGTAGGAAATATACCATACATGGGTGACCACTTGCACTTGAAAAATAACTGGTTTAGCCCTCGCCTTACCTATAATTATGAGAGTTGACATATGGAAAATCGATACAAAGGGTAATTTCCATGAATACGGGAAGTGGTATAATAGCCTATCCTGTGTAGCATTACCTATATTATAATTATGGTCTCCCTTTTACGTAACTTTTTTACTCGGAGCCCATACAGTCACAAGCAAAATTTCGTCGGCATCCAATGATCAATATATTTGTTTCAGTCCAATACATACGGTAGCTACCGTTAATTAGGTTGTCATGTGGTTCGGGAATTCTCAGTTTATCTTTGTGTAAAAATAAGCATTGCAAGGAAATTAGTATGAATAAAATTATATATTGTGATACGCGCGTCACTATCGCTCGGAGAAATAGTTTTGTAAGGAAAGAACAATTACCACTGAAATATGATGATAAAATTGTATCTTGCTTTTCTGTGTGAATATCAGATTTTACCCTAGCGAATGATCACACGAAATTTACAAATTTGTTTTTAAGCAATTGATAGGTACAGTACAAATTTATGTAACATTTGACTAACGTACAAAGAGTTAGGGAAAATAAGATGGATTGGATGTTATTAACGTCTTCATAAAATATACATACATACACACCGCACAAACATATATGTTAAAGCCTTGCAGGCATTGTATACTAAAGTAGGCTATGTGTACACTAATTATTATTATTATTAAAGAGCAGACTTTCCAAATTACCTCCTCGTGTAGACCCAGTTGAGCAGAGGACAGGACAAGGAGACAGGCGAAGCACAGCAGGACAACTTCACTCATTATAGTCATTTTCATTTTTATCGCGACAAAAAAAGATGCATCTACATGTAGCAAGTTTTAACACTTTAAGCACTTGTAAGTTAAATAAACACATAAATCACTTTTAAATTACATTATGATGACTCCCCACTTGATGCATATAAGATGTATCATGATCAAACGCTGCTTTCTGCGTCTTGTGCGAGGTCAACAGGTCAAAATTGAAAGAATGGAGAGTGCCACGAGACACGGCCTACAACACAGAGCACACCACACCTCCCACTTCCACAGCTTGCAGTACACTAGTAACAATATGATGCCAACTTGCCAAGCCACTCAGCCAGACTCGCCACACCAGAGGCAGCCAGACGCTCGTTGGTGGCTTGAGGATACTAGAGATGGCCTTTGAGTTGCCAAACATTGACATTTAAATTGTATATTTTTTCCCACATGTGCCACAAAGTACACGCACTTCATATGGGTTTATAAATTGTAAACTGTATATATTGTATGGTAATATGATGAATACTAAATCCAAGTAATAATTATAGTCACAATTAAAAATTCGATTGAATATAATGATTTAGGTCCCCATTGTAACTAATCTTGCCACCTTTAAATGTTTCTATTTTGCTATTTTCCATTCGTGTTTTCAAGTGAAGACGCTGTAACTCGAGGGAGAAGATGAGGGACAGCAAACGTGAAGATAATTGAAGGAAAGAAGGGACAGGTGATGTCTAATAATGGTGAAGGAAGAAGACTGCTAGACCAGAAAGACCTTGTACCACAAAGAGAGAGAGATTAGGGACAGCGAGAGGAAATGAATAGACTTGGGTCAGCTGAAGGGGTGCCCCAACCCTTCAAGTATAAAACATATCTTTGCAGGCAATATCTGCATACCTGGATTCTCTGATTACAAGACGCAAGAGTTAGCCACTTCACCAGAAAGTGGTTGGTGGTGGCGTGGTAAAGTGGTTAACGCCTCGGTCTCGTAATCAGAGTAGCGTGTCCCTATTCGATCCCCGAGCGGAGGTTTCAATGAAAATTGTTGCACACTTTAATAAAAATGTTTGCTTCTCTGGACTCGATTCAAGTCCACCTTCATTCATGTACTGTATCCATCTCATCCACCTTATTTTTAGTCTCCTTTTCAGGCCTAGCGCTTCACTTTCATACACTTAATGATTATACTCTTTACTCAACTCCCATTCTCCACTATTTATTCAAGTGGGAAAACCATCTGAAAGTGAACATTTTCACTCATCACCTGTCCACATCCGTCTTGAACACCACATCATTCAAGAAGGTCTTGATTACTCACTCTATTTCTCCATTTCTCTGGTACAGTACTTATTTTCCACTCTTCCCTTTATGTTATGATAAAAAATTAAAGTAGGCCTACTGTAAGCTACAGCACCTTCATAAATTATACAGGTACAGAATTCACCATGGACCAGCTAACTTAGACTATCTGGACACACGTTCATCATCGATAAGAATCTTAAATAAAAGCCAAGACAAGTACAAAAATTACTTTATTATCACGTATGACCATAATTGGACATAATTCTTAAAAGATACACAAAAATGTGGGCAGTCGTGACAGTTGACAAATGCTCGGCGAGACAGTATGGTGTTAAGGCAAGGAACAGGTTATTATTTGCCTTCCAGTAATATTGCAGAAGTTCACCTCCCTCTTTTATTTCTTCCTCCCTCCCATTATCCAATTCCCCCTTTTTTCCCTCTGCCACTAAATCCTTACTACCACAAGTGTTAGCTCAAGAACTCACGAGCATGTAAGACATTGCATTCTGGTTCGTTATTCACTGTCATTTATTTCTGACCTGAAATACGACAGGGACTCTCGGGGGAAATAAAAAAAGTTCACCTCGAATGTACAAAGTATGCCATGCTTTTCATCTCTAGTAACACATACAAGTGGCAAGATCAGTAAAGAAGCTTTCACATACAATACTTTACATCAGTGCAAATCACACACACATAGAATTAATTAAGAAATATTAACATCCTTGACGTTTTCTCTCGATGGAAGCTGAACACGTCATCCCAAACCATCTACAAAGTTTGTTTGTTTTATTCACAATCCTATAGGAGTTTCTCTCTTACTGATGACAAATGTCCACAACCGATATAAATAGGCTGCATCTAATTGACTGATGTGTGACTCTTTACTCCTGAGTGGTGAGCTGCAACCAATCACCTTCATCCTTTGCAATATTAATCAGCAGTGGACAATTCTCAGCGGCTCACGAAAAACTACAGTAATCAACACACAGAAGCTGCACCATGATCTTGCCACACGGTACAGTACATAGTGGCAAACAGTTCAATGGTTAGTCTAGGCAATGAGGAAGAAAAAAGGGCGACATTCAACATGGCGGTAAAAACGTAGAAAAAACCTTACTAATTCTTTATACACAGGTGACTGGCAAGGTATGCAACTTGGGCAATTCTGTGACAACACACATGACAGCTGCTGTGAATAACTTTGTGATCATGGTTGTACAAAAAAATTAAATGAATAACAGAATTTCATACTTCTGTTGTACTTGTTTTCTCATCTCAAGTTTTCTACAAAATGAGATATATCTGAGGTTTGACTGTTGGGAAAATTATGGTACATTCACATCAAGCACTGGAAATTATGCTGATACTTTAAAAATGATTATAGTTGCACCTACCATTTAGTCTTTTTTTCAAATCTGCAATACTGCACACAATCAGTTATATAGCACTTCTATACTCCAACTTTTACTTTGAATAAATTTTGTCCATGTGCTGTTTCTCAAGCATCTACGTACATAACAGCAAGCCATTGAACACTGAGCTAGGATACAAATTTTAATGAATTATGTTCAACCTGTCAAACCCATGTGGAGTAGAGTAGCCCTATAGAACCTTTCTCACTCACTCTCCTTATTACGACAGCTGTACAATTATTTATCTACACTTAAAACTGATTGCCTCAGGGCTCTGATCATCCTTGCCAAGAGTAATCAAGGTTGAGCCAGGAGACTACAGAGATCCTTCTAAAATGCCTCCTCCCACTGTGGAGATATGGGCAAGTATGGCAGATCAGAATCAAATTATACATTTCTTCTCAAAGATGTTATCATTCTTTTACTATATAACTATGTAGATCTTACTTTTTCAATACAGTAACCACAATTAAATAGCAAGGGTGCTATACGTCAGTTCATTGATTTTAAGTCCAACTGCATGGCATCTATTCTTTTTGTTCTCATAGTTAGTTGGATGGTAGCAGTACTATACCATACTGTCCCAACAACACCACTGGGTACGGGCCTTGGCAACACCATTATCCCTTAAACTGCGGCTATCTTTTTCAATTCCACTCCGGCATTCTCTACATTTATTTTTAAGTGAACAAAATGTACCCCCCTAAAAAAAATAGTAATAAATAAAGATTGACTACAACATTTCACCTCAAATTACATTAAATTAATTGATATGCACTAGAAAATTATGAATTCTCAGGACAAACTTGGCCAGAGAATGTCTAATCTACACAACGCTTAGAAATGATCACCGTAGTTTAAGGGTTAAAAGACAAGATGTTTACAGCAATAATGGCATCCAGCGATCATCAGCTGCAAAGGTTTTACAAAGACACAAGAACTCACACCTAGTACTAAGCAAATACATCATCTTGCTTTCGTTTTTGGCATTAGGCTTGTAGTAACTTCATCAATCTTTTTTCAGCCATAATATTTTGATGTGTTCACACCTTGATAATCTGACTCCCTTCCTGTATTTCATCAGTTACCAAATGGAAGAAGTGAAACAGAAATAAAAACTAGTTATCATTACACAAACATATTCTAAAAGATATTGGAGATCCCACCATATAATGTGTCTATACAGTGACATTACTTGACACAGTTAACTTAAGGAGCTTCTCTCCCTTGGAGCTCTCATCTGTCAAAGGACCAGGTACAAGGAAACTCATGGGTTAGACAATGACTTTTCTTGCTTACAGCCCAAAATAGATGGTGTTATAAAGGTTAGGTAGTATCCTGTGATGAATGGGCGTTCGTTGTCAATCAACATACTGTACCTATTGACTCAGAGAAATGTACAATACACACACTCAAACAAGTATCATTACACCTTCTGCATGATGCAGAAAACACCCGAGTGAAACGTTTGAATACAACCTTCCTTACTATGAAACCTGTCAGACCCCTCCTTTGTAATAATAGTTATTTGAGCGTGTGTATACAACAGTACTGCAACACTGCCACATTTTGACAAGGTGCAGCACAGTGGGAGTTTAGGAACTTCTTTGGGTATCTGCACAAATTACACATAAAAAATACAAATTATTGCAAACCTCCCTAAATCGACAGTTGACATGCTTGAGCAGTGACCTGGCTTCTCTCCTCAAGACAAGCCAAGTCATGACAAATCCTGATTGTTTCGTTGACACTGGCAGTTTCAAACTATCGCAAGCTCACTAAGAAAATGAATAATATACCTGACAACGTATACCTTCATTTCCTTGACCTTTACGAAGCTGCTGACAGTCAGAGAACAAAAAGTACCCAGAAAGTTTGCTATGCACTTCATTCTGTGTCTCCTTCAAGTCACCAACACTTTGTAAGCTACAGTATTTCAATAAGCTTTAGGGGAGACTGTTGTTGGTAAATTGGAGAGACTACTTATTCCTCCAAACTACAGTATACAGTACTGTACTATGCCAGGACACAGACAACCTCATTGACACTTGGAGAATATCTGTTGTGGCATAGTTTGGAAGAATCAACAGCTCTCCAATTCACCAAACAGAGAGTATCCCCTTCACAAGTACTAAATGAAAAATGTTTGCACAGCTTTCTTACTTACTTACTCTATTAAATGCATTCCCTAGATACTATTCCCATTATGTACTCTCTCTTGGGCTACTGGCTATATAGTAATTACTGATGAGGAAAATAATAATAATAATAATAATAATAATAATAATAATAATAATAATAATAATAATAATAATAGCAGCAGCAATATAGACCTATGCATATTATGTGAGGTAGTCTGCATGGGAGCCACTAACTGAGGCTTCAAATCGGAGTCCTCTTGTCACCAAGTCGTCAGTCAGGAGTTCCCTAAGGGCTGGTGGTTGGCAGTGTCCATATCTATATGCTGCTCTATACGTCTATCATTCCCTTCCTACTTCTGGATCAAATTCGATGGGTAGTAGAAGTACTATACATCTTCCCATTTACCCTCACCCTGTCTCTTCTCCGTATTCTCAAGTCAATGAATTTTGCTGTTGTGAGCTGACCATCATTACCTCTGATCAAAGAGGTGTATGGAGACTGTAAAGGGAGGAGAAAGAAGACAGTGCTAGGGCTGAAACACTTTGTATCACAAGGGAGAAGGAAGATGATGGAAGATGTTTGGCTCTACTCCAGTAACCAATGCCAAATCACCCAGATGGAGTTACCACCAGAGTCATAAGTCAACAACACAGGGGTTTGTTGTGGTGAGTGAGTACCAAGCAATAGTCATTATGTACTGGAGAGAACAAAGCATCTTCCACTTCACCAAATGTACAAAACAGGTAGGTAATATGGGAGGGCACGTCAGGATAAGAGAACACAACAAGATAAGATATGAGAATGCTAGGACAGATCATGACATCGGTGACTGTAGGGTGGAGGAGTAGAGGATACAGTTGACTGGGAAACAAAATGACTGGGCAGAGCAGTGGGGGTTTGGGCTGGGTATCTGATATGAGGACAGGGTATACAAGGAGAGGATAGGTTTCAGTAAGGTATGCCAGGGTACTATGGGAAAAGGGATGCGTCTATATGTAGTCATAGAAGCTAGGGGAATGAATGTTATGCGTGGTCATGTCAAGGTGGGATGGGTCAGGCTGCAAAGGGTACCCAAGGACAGACAGGTAGGACAGGTCAGAGCAAAGTAAATGAGGTCAGGTCAGAGCAAAGTAAATGAGGTCAGGTCAAGGCAAAAAAAGAGCCAGGTATGGTAGTGTCAATAGGGGAACATTAATTAGTGGTTTAGCCTCACAAGTACATAATCACTGAGGACTTAATAATCATAAACTGCAGTTGCATATTCACCAATAAATAATATTAAAGAAATTATAAACCAGCAGATTCTTAATTAACTCTCATCTCACAGAACAAAAATGCATCAATAACAATGACATGTATGATATGCAGATGTGTCCAACTGATATTGCTTTAAACAAAAATCGCTTATTACACACTGGCATCCCATTGCACGCTGCACCTGTCTACAAAAGAGATGGCGTGTGTGTGTGTGTGTGTGTGTGTGTGTGTGTGTATGTGTGTGTGTGTGTGTATGTGTGTGTGTGTATGTGTGTGTGTGTATGTGTGTGTGTGTGTGCGTGTGTGTGTGTGTGCGTGCGTGTGTGTGTGTGTGTGTGTGTATATAATTCTGCACCACTACAAATAAGATCATACTTACCTTAACAATAAAAAGACAAAAAATTATTAACCAGTAGCAAAACAGGATAAATTAGAAAAACTGCCTTTGAAAGCACAAATCCTGATACAAAATACTTAATGGCTACTCACACCTTACTCACTGCTTGTCATAATCACATGTTTCACATAATAATCATCACCATCATAATAGGGAAACACAGAAAACAGTATTCGACCGAGAGACATGTAAAAATGAAAAAAATAATGACATCAATTAATTAAATGGTATGGAGAGAAAATGTTATACTTCCTGAGAGCTTATAATAGACACTGGTTGGGGCGGGAGAAGCGTTCCAAGGCCACGACAACATCACTCATAAACACTCTTCATACAACATGCATGGAAATCAACATCAAATGAGAATGTAAGACGTGTTCGAAAGGTGAATTGGAGGTCAGTAATGATTCCTTCAAACTGCACCGAGAAATATAAGATCGCAGTTTTGCATTAATCGGGAATAAGGACCGTGCTAGGCCCGGGAGTCCCTGTAACACAAGGATCATGAAGACAGAGAGGAGTGGCAGTAAACACAAAAGAAATACAGTAGAAGGAAAGTAGGGACAGTTTAAGAATTGATAGGAAGTGGCTCGAGCATACCTCAGTTTAAGTGATCTGTTTTGTGACATGATTTGGAGAACTCGGTAGCTTTCAATTAGTAGTCAATCTCTTACTCTCTCTGATAACCACTAAGCAAGGAAATGCCATTAGTGACACTCTACAATTAATTTTTAGGTCAAAGCAACAGCAATAATCTGTCAATAAGGACTCCTCCCTGTATTGGTTTATTTGTTGCTTTAAGGATTACAGATGCCCAAACAGAACACATCAACAATATTAAAGTTTCAGTGTCTCTTTTGATCCTTTCTTATCCACGACAAGATGGATAATGTACGAGTGCACGAATGACAAGTGGGTGTGGTCTGTGAACCTTCTCCCCGTCAATGCAGTACTATTGTTTGGAGTCAAGATTTAGGTGGGTGGATGAAGGGAGTGGGTGGGTTGGTGGGTGGGTGGGTGGGGAGGGTGACACAGCTAGCCAACACTGCTGCACAAAACTCACACCAGCCAAACATTGTACCGGTACTTGTACACAAAGTTTTGAATGTTTCCTTATATCCATTTAAAAATAATTTGGAACAATATATTGTGGACATTTGCTTGATACACATTCCTTGTAACAGAATTATAACAAAACACCTTTCATTAAAGAGTGAATATGAGCATAGAATATTACAATTATTAATTAAATTACCAATACATTCAACTCAACCTTTTAATGTTTACATAAAAGTAAAAATGCTTTCCAATCAATCAACAAATTTTGACAAAACTTTTACTGCTGCAGGATTAACTAAAAATCCCAAACTCCATAGAGACAACCGTACTTAAAAAAAAAAAAAAAAAAAAATTCAGGCATTCCTTTCCTGTGAGTGGACCTGTGGCTGGTATGAGGCAAGTGGGAGCAGGGTGGAAGCTGCGCCAGGCGGGATGAACAACGCTAGGCTTGAGCAACCCTCTCGTGCGTTGGGCAGTCACCTCGGGCCAGAGATCATGTAAACATTGAGCAGTTGCAGTTGGTGGTGGGCTGCGAGATGGTCTTCCTCGCATTCCCTGACTTATTACTTGCATGGTCTAAACGAAAACACAAATACGTAAAAAGAAGATAACTGAGCCGTGAGTTATACTGTACATGCTTTTTTTCTGTTCTCATATCGGTGGAAGCTGTCCTGATTACACCTCTGAATGCAGGTCCCATTGTCTATCACTACAGCTGTATTATTATTACTATTATCATTATCATTGTTATTACTTTTCTAGGGGGGTGAGGTGAGGATTTCCAAAGCAACCAGCTGATTATTTTTATCTTGCGAGGAGAGGCTGCCACAGGTAGGTTTGTCTCTCACTGTCACCCTCGTGTGTATTTGGCAGTGATTTGTCTGACTAAAAGGAACTGTCACAGGAGCCTCAGTAGAGCAAAACTATAGGACACACCAAGTGAGATGTCTGAGTCCCACAGAATATTACTATTTTCCACTCACTACTGTTCTCATTTATCATTAAAAAAAAAATCATAACACATACACAAATCAAGTGTAATACACAATGGTATTTTTCTCTCTTCTTCGAGCTACAGCATCTAAAAGCAGTTCCTTTCAAGGACTCGTCTACGGCAGTGCAAATGCTGTCCTTTAGAACTGACGAGCAAAATTCTAACACACCTCAGAACCCGGCCAGCCTGTTAAAAACAATAGCCGAGATAGTCACCCTCCTGTCTGTCTACCCAGTATTTGATTCATTTAAAATTTAAAGTTTCTTGTACTTTATTTAAAACTAATACTTTAGTTAATCATTTTCATTTTCCTCTCACCAATAATTCCACTGATTCACCATTTAAAAAGCTTCAAACTGGACAATAAAATTGTTTTAAATTTTCAGAGACTCACTACAGTATCATGCAATTTCTGTTGGCTTGCACTCATCATCATTTCCTATTCTTGTTTCCCCATAATTAGTTTCTCTCCCAATCTCACAACATTTCAGATGACCTCTTTATCCATTTGACATTCTACCTTCTCTTCCTCTACAGAACTTCATTAATCTTCTCTACCTCATGAAGTCGTTCCTCACCTCCTCTTCTTTCTACTGGTGAACGTTTTAAATTTTCCTTCTTTCCTTTTGTTTGGTTCTTTTACTAAACCTTGTCTTCCAGTGAGCGTTGGGGGAGAGGGTTGGGTTTGTGAGTTCTCGGCTTCTATTGTGAGTCTAGTGTTTGGCGTCTTGTCAATCCCACTGGTGCGGAGAAGGCGGCAACTCTGAGGGGTGAGCCACGGTCGAGCTGTGGGGGGAAGATGTAAACAACTGAGAACTGAGGCATCATCACTGTCTCTGGTGTGAATAAAATAAGGCAAAGTAAAATACGAAATAAACTGATAAAAGAGGCTTAAAAGTGGTGTTGGGGAAGCAAAATTTTAACTCAGTGGTGGAATTAAACACTGCCATAATTCTACTACTTTATTTACAGTTTAAGAAAAGGAGATTTACAAGTAGTAAGCAGGTAAATGGGAAGAAAAAAGATTAACAATACTACGAAACTTGGTCAAACAAGGTCTGCTCTGGTCAAAAGTACAGAGGAACTACGGTACTGTATAGATAAAAGTCAATTACTGTACCCACATGTCTCACACTGTGTATGAGATAATCAAGAATACATAAGCTACATACAGATGCGGACACACGAAAAAGACACATCTGAAATGAGCCCTTACTGAGACGCACCTGAAACTAGCCCTTACTGAGCATTGGGTATAGTCCTGCCCTATGCTCGATGAGGGCTCCGTTTTTGGTGCGTCTGTTTCACAAGCCCGCAACTGTACATCGCTATTTCAGGGGCAACATACAAGAAAAGTTATCCAGTGGTTGGGCTGTGACAATGACTGTTACGACGGCTTCAGACAGAGGCGATGGGGCCGCTCGAACCAGTCATTATCTCCCCACACGGGACTTTCCTTGCATATGGCCTCAGGATAATACATACCCAGGGATATCCATCACAGCACTACACTACACCAACCTCTACATCAACCAATATCTCAATAATGATGGGCATAATTGTAATAGTGGTGACAGGGAGATACAAATGAGCACCATGAAGAAGTCTTTCCACACTCACTAACTTGCCACATAAGCTCCACCACTCTTACAGATGACTGGTTAATGGATGTTCACTATTAACCAATCACTTACCAAGCCCTTCCACCTCCTTCTAGCAGACTAGTTCATAAGATGTCCAGAATTAACCAGGCAGATAGAAAATGGGAACAAGGGTAAGTGAATTCCACCTGTGCTAAGCAATACAAGCCCTGTAGTCTGTACTGTGGGACAAAGAGAACAGGAGGACACTACTGTACCTCATCCCATCTCACTTACATAACGTGACAAGCCTTGAGCCAGGCCAACTAGACATGAGACAAGAACACTACCACTGCAACAACTCCATGCCAAACAACAGAGCAGAGTTGATGACTTCTTTAGTAGGGATAGATAAATATATATATATATATATATATATATATATATTTCTTGGAGGAGGCAAACCATACAATACAGTACAAACCTGAAATATTATCCCGTCCCCCTTGTAGCTCATTCCATATTACATTCTTGAACAATTGCTGATGACTTTTGCATTTCCATCACAAAATCAGATGATTTTTGTTGTCGGAGAGAAGCAGACAATATCAATACAACATGATGCATGAATCAGTAAGCCGCAGGTCAGTCGGTAAAAGTGTTACGTGACTGTACCCTTCCTTTCTGAGAGGTATAGTGGATTACAGAGGAAAGAAACAAAAAGCAACACAAGGAGCACAGTCAAGTACCACCAACTGGAGTCTGTTTTCTAGTAGCTGACAATAACCTTCCACAGCTGATATCATTACCTTGCAAACTTCTCGATACATGACTCTCTTGGTGATGAAGTTCAACTATTATAGTCACAGTTAACCGTAATGAGTTTGGCTGTGGATTTAACTTCAGCAACATAACAGACAGAAAAACCTGGACACAAAAATTCCCACATGGAGCAGCAAGAATACTGTATCTTTGATTAAAGTACTAATATGAAAGCAATGACACACAACACCATTACACAGTATTGTACCAGGTAAGTGGACCTTACAACCATATTTTGCTGAAAAAATCTTTCCCAACTACGGGATCTGACAAAACTAACCAAGGAATTCATTAGCACCAATACTGAACAAACATCACACAAAGGGCAATGAGCTGCAAGGGGTACAACAAAGTCATCTTAACTAAAAAAAATAAATAAAAAAACTACCGTATATAAATAAATACTGTAAAATAAGGAAACACACCACACAGTACTCATTCGCCCAAGCCAATGCCGTGCCTGTTTCTGATGTGCAGCAGGTGGTAAGGGGTGTACTGTATTGTATTGTTCCCGTGCAAGTCACTGAGTGGTTCTACCCATTTTATTAAGCAGGTAAGTACAGTACTGGAGTTGCACCAGTGTCTTGGTATTAAAATCAACTGCTTAAAGGGAGGTATACTATATAATGGACATGCACCCATAACTATTGTACATAACTAAGAAAACTAATGTTCTAATACCCAGTAATAAATGCATATATTAAATATCAAACAAAACTAATATTAAAAGATGTATACACATTCCTTAACTTTAAATACCCCAAAACATGCATCAGCAGCTACACAAAACCTAATGGAAATTAAAAAATTTGAATAATAGTATCATAAAATTATATAGAAAATTAATATTTCATTGGCACTAATAAAATAAATTTAATTTACAGGCAAATATAATTAATGCATCAAAAAGAACTATGAAAATACCATGAACACTATTAAGACTCCATTTCCTTTTTCTTCAACTTGCACAAAAGCAAGTAAATCTTTCTAAATTAAAGTTATATATTTGTATACATGAACGCATGGTATAACAACAAATAGAGAGAAAAAAGGAAAAAATAAAACTTGGGAGAAAAGAGATAATGGGAGAGCAAATTTGCCCTACATCCATGAATCATATGAGCAATGATGTAAACACAAATCACAATAAGACTGGACTGTGTATAAACGTGTGAATTCACAAAGACTACTGGTGAAAGGATTTCTAAAATGAGCAAACTTTACGGGTCGTATACCTAAAAGTATATTTGCGGAAGTTACACAATTGTGAACTCCCAAATTTGTCCGAATGCTTGACAAACAATGGTATAGGATTCCTATCAGTACGCATTAATTCATAAGCACAGAAACTTCATACATAGGTTTCTACAACAGAGCTACAATTTCCCTAGAGATGCAAAGGCATATCAAGGTTTCATCACTGATAAGTCAGGACCAAATTCTTACCAATCTCATGCTAAACCATGCTTGCGACAAAGTATTAGGACAAACTGTAGAATGTCCACACAATTTATAATGTGCACAACCATAGATAAAACAATACACAAGTGTAACTATAATGTTAGATCACCCTCGGGAAAATATATAAAAATATTGGTTGTGGCAATTACCCGAGAAAAATGCCAAAAACATCAAAATAATTCAACGCATGAAGTAGGTGGGACCAGACCTTTACAATCCAGTATTACATCCACGAGTTTAGATTCTCCGTTCTAAATGTTCCTCAACCCTGGTCACTAAGGCATAATATGATAATTCAAGAGTCCGGCAAGGTTTCACAGCTTTTAAATAATGTCATGGTCTTAATATTCCCTTCAATATAACAACATTAAGCTTGTGACAGATAGTAAAGGCAATAAACATTCAACTCCATATTCTTCATCAATCAAGGGCAGTGTACAGCATATTATTATATATACTAATAAAGAACAACACTTAACTCCATCACTGTGAAATTTTCCCTATAAGAATATGACAAAGTAAACATAAAAAATACCTCCAAGAAATTTATAGGCAGGGTTAAACATTAAATAATTATGCTTCCAAAACCCAGTAAAATACAGTGAGGGCAATGATTAACATAATGGGAACACACACACATACACACTGGTTCTTACAGGACTACATATATCATCCATCACCATTATTAGAGACCTGAATGATCCATACCACCACCACCATCACCATTGCTACCACCACCACCACTACTACTACTACCTCTATCATCACCCCAACTACACACCTGTTCCAAGCCACTGCCAATAAACAGCACCAATTCAATAATGCAAATACGAATACCAGATCATATAGGACATTTGGTAGTAAGGCGGTACAAGGAAATGGTCAAATTAATACTTGCACACGCAGCATCAAGCAAACACAAGGGAAGG
Organism: Petrolisthes cinctipes; assembly: GCA_033782935.1. Taxonomy (NCBI): domain Eukaryota; kingdom Metazoa; phylum Arthropoda; class Malacostraca; order Decapoda; family Porcellanidae; genus Petrolisthes; species Petrolisthes cinctipes. Next base: position 26,847 of record JAWQEG010002748.1, read on the forward strand.
TAGGAAAACCACAGTGTGTTCAGAGGTTCAAGGTAAAGAATATACTGTACTCAACTCAACTCAACAGGGTATCCCACTGGGAGGGTATAGAAAGTTTTAGAAATAAGCAAAAAGATTCCCATATTTTGGAAACAACGTTCACTTGTTTCAACTGTCATGATATACCGTGTCAAATGAACACCATGAACAAATGAAAGTATGTACACATACTTTTTAGAGTTATAATACAAACCTATTTACCAAAACAATTCTTCCAAGATCTATAAAAGTACAATTGATCTTTAATTTACCATAAAAATCATGTAAACCTTAAATAGTTTATACTTTTACTGTTCTATAGTATACCAGATACAAGCTGATCAGTAATTACTTGTGGCTAAATGACCTACAACTGAGACAACATACCTATACTTCATCCCAAACATTGAACTGACCCTTTAATTAAGGATTTGCTGTAACACCGACCACCTAACCAACAAAATGATACACAAAATCCCTCCATAGACGACATACACATGCATCAAACATTAGAGTGACGAGCAAATATACTGGCACAAAAATATCGCCTCACGCCACCACTGAAGGATGAATGTTTACCGAGATCATAAATACAGACACACCTGTTCCAATACATTATGAGGCTGTCAGTGTTTTAAACCAAACAAGCCTAATTATCTTTGTGCCACTACACTGTGTTTCATATTTTATCTCTTAAATCCATAGGTAATGTTTCAGAATCATAGTAGCTTAAATCACATCTCGGGCACAATTGTTTTTCTAGCATTCAAGCTTCAAAGTTGAGAACTAACTAAAATATCTTAATGTTCTTCTCCCCAGGAATGTTATCATAATGTCACAATACACCCACAGCATCTTAACAAGACTATACAAATCAAGGTGCTCATGTATAGATTGAGTAATAAGAATGCAGTACAGGTACAGCAGCTTATTAACTTTTTTACCTGGCAAAAACCCTTTAGATCATCATTACTTATTGTATTTGCTAACCTCTTCAATAAAAATATATGTGCTTTTTCCAACAGGGTAGACATTGATCAAATCCAAGTTAATCATCTACAATTGGTGGAGTTTTCTTTGCCATGTAAAAAAATATGGATCAAGTAAAATAAACCCATGAAGACATTAGAGTAGCCAAGCTGGACCAGAGTCATGCAGAGAGTGACAACCAGAGGCAGTGAGGGAGAGGAGGGAATGAGAGGAGGGAACCCACAATTGCTGTACACCAGTTCACGTCGGGTTTGGAGCCCGTACCAATTCTGTGTGTCGCTGGACGGCAGGAAATAATTTTGAAAACGCCAATATTAAGGTGGACGCACGCACAGGATGACCCAGGAGAAGAGGGCAAAGTTTCGGAAAGCGGTGCTTAAGGGGGTCAACTCTTGTGTGTCGCTGAATTGGAGGGCCACCAACACCTCCAAAGTATGCCAGGAAACAGCCGACCTCAATGATACTGATGGGGATCTGTTTCAAGACATAGTTTGGAGGAATTGGAAGCCTTCCAATTACTGAGAAGAATTTATCCCCTTAAGAATACTCTTAGACCCAAATGCTAGAAAGAAGACTTAGACTAGAGACAAGACTGATCCACGGTTTAATACTCTATATCACTAATGCAGTTATTGTTCTCCATCCTCCATCCTATATCTTCTGGTCATGTTTGTTTCTTTTTCCGACTCTTGGTTATTCTATAAAAAACCCTGAAAACAAGTTGGAGGATGGAAGATCTTAATGAAAACCAAAGAACATAGGAATAAGTATTGAATTAGGTCAAACTACAAAGGAAGCTTCTGACTACTGTACTGTACTGGCATTCATCCAAGACTTCTTTTAGCATTCGGAGTATTCATTTTCTTCAGACCATCATCACAGGTTGAACTTTACTACTGTCTCAAACCAAACTGCTGGTACATTCTAGCATCTGGGCCAACGACTGAAGTGTTCCATGATTATATGTTTCATTCACGGCAATTACCAAGGTACGTTTAGGTACTGAAATGCAAGGTACAAGCAGGACACCTCACCATTAATACCATACAATTTCACACCCAACTCAGTGATTGTCATAAATCAACACTATCTCCATTAAACATCTCTTACATAATTTCCCAAGGTCTGGCTCTCTACGTCTGGGACACCCTGTATATGTAAACACACACCACAAAAGGTGCTCTCAACTTCTTCCCCATTATTATACAGGGTGTTCCACAAGGAAAGGGCAAAACTTTGACATATGATGTATATGAGCATTCTAAGGCAAAAATGTAGTCCAATGATATGCCCAATTTACTAATGTTATTGATTTATTATTACAGTATACAAATGCAAAGATGGAAAGGGATACTCCTCTTCCTCTCTTAATTTGAACATTTGTAACTTGCAACACAACAACTTTCGCAGACTGAACACATCATTTGACACTTTAAGTTATAGAATTCCTTTACATTGCTATCATTTGCTGAAACTTTGCCTCTCCTCTTGGGACACCCTGCTTCTGAAAAAATCCAGGAAAATGTCATCAAAGTGATACAACAAAGAGACTTACAGCGTTCATGGAACCCGGGCGAACTTCACACCAGCATGACACACACCTGACGTCTGCCGCTTTAAACATGAACCGGTCTACCACAAAGAAAAAAAGAAGATAAAAAATGTGTCAGGGAAATACCTCAATCACAAACCTCAAACTACAGTGTGGCTACAGAGTCCACAGGAACCTTATTGGGCCAGCCAGTGAAGGGTAAACGAAAGCTTGGCTTGTGCTAGTGTCCATCTCACTCATAAAACTGATTACAGTACTACTTTTAATGTGGCCTTACATTAATGAATAAAAGAAAGGTTTCGTAGAAATGTTGTAGATAATTTAGCCAATCTTAGGTTAAGTTCACCAACAGGCCCTACTTGCAAATATTATTTTGTATATTCATGAAATCACATAATTTCAAAATCAAAATATCTTCAAGTATGAAAATAACAATACAAGTACAGGTATACAATTATACAATATCATATACTGTATATAATGGACAATTTTTGATACTCAAAATCCTTTGCAAAATATGACATATCAATGACATTCATATGGTTTCCACTTTGAACATTACTCCTGGCGGGGAAGGTTAACACAAGTTTCGTTCACATGACAAAGAGATAAAACAAATTCAACAAACAAACAAGATGTGAGAATGGCAGGGCGGTCAACAAGGTTCCCGTGTCTAGTGCTACAGTTGGTGTGACTATCAGAAACCAAGATGGGAAGACTTGCTCTGTGCTCTCCCCATGCCTCACGCTTGACTCAGCAACTCGGCCCACAGGCAATTCTTTATCATTATTATGTGCAGAAGAACCGTGGGCTGTACAATGATAATATCTTTCATTTGGGCTTTATAGATATTGTATTGGGCCAGTGTACAGGTCCATGTCACTGTCTAGACCCAAATTATCCTTGCACAAAGCCTCATGTTCTAAACCCGGGATTTTTTAAAGAGAGGAAAGGCCAAGGTAATTTAGTGATTTGTGAGGGGATTTTAGTAACCACGGACAGTGCATATGCATTGAAAGAGAAACCTACATTTTTAAATTAATACAAACTTTCTCACTAAATTAAAAAATAGACATTTTGAAAACATTATTCTGATATACACCATTTATCATTGTATTACATTATTTACACATTAGAAGTAAAAATTCAATGTGCTTTAATTAAATTAAAATCAATTTATCAATAGGTAAACTAAATTGAAATATGTCAAACATTTATTCAAGCTTGCTAAATGTTAAAGGGATCATCTGAAACATTCAATGGAAACTTTATAGAAACTTCTTGAGTTGAAAATCATCTCTCTACATGGCAACAAAACAACTGATGCAATGAAGTGACTATTGTGGTATTGTGATCACCCAGTCACAAGAGGTGAATGAAGTCCAAGCCAGAATGTCACATGATTAAAAAAGGAAAAACAAGGTATGAAAGAAACAATCCACTACATTACCATCCCACACCTTTACTGAGACTTTCTATGGTCTTTAACAAATGATATAGCTATTGGTGTAAGAAGTAAGCTCATACTAAAATGTATATGAAGTCAGAATATTTCATAATATTCAGCAAAAGTGTAAATGTCCTTCAATTTCTTGAATTTAGGGAAGAAAACTGTAGTAGAATCTTTGGTGAGCTACAGAGTTTTCCAAACTATACTTTTACATCATCAATTGTGAAAACTTTTTAAGATAGCATCAGTCTCTCCTGTGAAGATGTAGGATGACAACATAGTAGAAAAAAAGAAAAGAAAAAAAAAAGCCCGGGTCAGAGCATCACAATGAAGCAAGAGCAAGATTTGTTTGTTAGGGGCCTGTGGTATAAATGGCAAACTGGATGTTACCGATTCCACCAAACTGTGCCACAAAGCAGCAACTCTACTGAGGGGATGTATGCTTTGTGTCTGTTTCAAGGCACAGTCCAGAGTAAGCAGCAGCAACCCAGTTCACCCACAACAAAGGCCACCGCAGGCCCTTCGTTTACAAGAGCAGGGAGCGGGTGAGAGCAAAGAGCAGGCTTCCCCCCTCAGTGTCCAGGGAGCGTAGGGGGGGGGCTTCAGGCTGACCTCGCGAAGCTCTTGTAAGCCGCTGACATGGGGTTGATGCAGAGCGGGACTCGGTCGCGGGCCAGGTGACTCATGATGAACTTGTGCAGCCGGTCCTTCACCTGGGACATGGACCTCAGCTGGTGGGCACGCAGGAGTGGGGGAGACAGAAAGAGAGAGAGACGTGGGACTCATGTTAGGCAAAATTTGCATCAAAATTGGTTATATGTTTGGGTTTGTTTGGTGTGATTTGATCAGTTTGGTCTGGTGTTGATTGGTAATAGTTTATTCAGTTTGGTCTGGTTTGGTTGAGTTTGTCTTGTCTTTTTTGGTCTGGTTTGGTTTGGCCTAGTAAACTGTGTTGGGCTGAGCTAGGTCGAGTTATGTGATGCAAAAATCAAAAGGTATAGTAGTTATGTGATGCTGTAAATCTTATCACATAAATAGTTTCTGAAAAATTTGTACAACACAAATCCATTTAAACAAAATTAACAGTCTCCTGTTTCTGCACTACCAATACTCTACCATATCAGGAAACACAAAGATACAATACTACAAATGTATGATCAAATGAAATATTAAGTTTTTACTTTACATTAACTGAATTTAATTAAATGAAACAAAAGATCTCATTAATGTAAATACTGTAAATATAATGTTAACTTCCATTACTCAATTCTTCCTGTCAGTATTTCAATCAGTCAACTCCCACAACTGTAATCCACCACCACTCCCAGTTATGCCCATCCTTACCTCTCCCTCCCACGTGTCATCGAAGGAGTGTGGTGCTGAGGGTTCAAAGTCGTGTGTGTACTGCCGGCCCCCGCAGGTCGTGGCGGCGCAGCAGGTACACATGCAGGAGTGGTAGCGCAGCCGACCCTCGTCAAGGTATGGGTGACCTAGCGCCTCAGAGATGGTCAGACGCTTGTCCTGTCAAAGCAACAACAACGTCACAGTCTGGTTGTACTGTACAATACTTAATATACTTCTACATACACTCATACAGTGTAATGTGACCAACTTTTGGATATGATATGGTATGATCTATTTCTAGTTATACATTAGTCATATTCTTATTTCTGGATATAAAATACATCCTGTGTCTGGTTACATGGATTATTTTGTATATATACGACCTGATGCTCTAATCCCAAAAGAAGGGACATGAATGAATCGCCACCGTTAACTAACCTTAGAACACTCATCATCAGTCAGAACAGGTATCAGAAAAAAGAAAATACCCTGTGAAAAAGGTCACCCTCATATACACTCCCCCTTTCAAACTCATAAAATTCTCAGCTCTTCCCCCACAAGTTCAAGAAGATTTGTCAAGTGGCCTTATGGTCTGATTGGTATACTGGGTCATCGTTACATAGTTAAGGACCCTGTGATTGTGTATGAGACCTGTTGGCTTCTGATTCCTCATGAATATGCCACGAAACAAGCTCCTTCATTATAACCGGCATTTCGTGGCAATACTTGAAGGTGTCACTAACCTCCAATATTCTGAGTAAGTCACGGGGTCCCTTAATGCAGCTACCCTTATGTTTTTTGTTAGTTTTCTCTATACGGTAGCAACAAGATCAATATCAGCACTAACTCTGCTTCTGCTAACCACCAGCACAAGGCCGATCCCAGCATCGTGTGGCCCAATGAATCTTCTTGAATACGGCCTTTACTTTCACGGTCAAATTGTGGAAGGAGGAGGGACCCAAACAAATGAGTCAGACTGTGAGAGGGAAAATAACAACTCACGGGGTCAAAGGCAAGCATCTGTGTGAGCAAGTGGACGGCCTCATGGGTGGCGTGGCTGGAGAGGGTGTAGAGGGCAGGTAGGGCTGGGGGTTTGGGTGGGCGGCGCAGCATGTGACTCTGTGCGCCCTCACACGCGTACTTCATGTCTTCCGAGTTGGGCGTCCCGAGTAGGTCTGTTATTCTCTCCAGCTAATGAAGGAAATGTTAAAAGTTACAGTACAGGGGGTCAGAGAAATGTGTGATGGTTTATGTTTTACAAGTGTAGGCTACATAACAATATTGACCACTGCTACAATTTCAATCCACTGGAACAAATGTCAAAACTGAGACAATAATTACCTTTACTACTTCAATCAGCCTTATCACAGATTTAAAGAGGTGATAGAGAACTATTATCTGTGTCTGTAAATCTTTATTCGACACAAAAAATAGGGAACAGATCAATATTATATTGAAGTTTACCATTTCATGAAAGTAGCTACTGTACAGTTGGCGGCAAAAGTCATGTCGCCTCATTAAGAGTTTCTTGAAGGATAACATAAAGTATAATAATCGAACCAACACATTCACCACCAACACAGAATTACAATATCCAGGGGGAAAATTAGAAAAACTACTCTGAGTTTTCATTTTACGAGCCTGTGAAGCTTATTTTTCCATACTGTACTTCATGACTTGGCAGATGTGGCGACACTACTTTTGATGCCGACTGTACATGGTAAGAAAATATCCACCAAGTTCCAAAACCCAGCAGCATCCAGAGTAGCAACTATAAAATGTTCCAGCAACTCTTGGAGCCTCTCAGGTCAATACAGTACTCTTTACAGGGCTGTCCCATGACCTTGCCTGACCTCACCTGCTGGACTGGACTCTGTGCCTGGAAGAGGATACGTCGACCGAGCAATTCCCCGAAGATGCAACCCACACTCCACACATCGACGGCCTGGGTGTAGTGACGCGCCCCCATCAGGAGTTCTGGTGCCCGGTAGTATTGGGTCACAACTTCCTGGGTCATGTGGCGGCTCTCGTCAGGCTCCTCAACCCGCGCCAAACCAAAGTCACAGATCTGAAGGAGGGAATGAGTTTGTACTGTAACATGACATTTTAAGAGTAGGGTATTGTATTGGTGGGGACTTAAGGAGAGAATCTTTTTTATGGGGAAGATAAGACAACAAGCATACAGAAGTACAGAGTAATATTCCGTAACATAAATTTCAGGCAGAAAAACTTAATATATTGCAATATCTTTTGTTTCAAGTTCAGGCATAAAAAATGAAAATATTGCAATATATTTTGTTTCACGTCTTACATTTCTAATCCATAACTTAAAATCTGATATAAAAAGACCCTTCCAACATTCCTTTCAAGTCGAGATTGTGCATATCATAACGTAACAACCCCAGACCAACCACTGCTACCACAAAAATTTACGTGGTTTACTAAATACAGAGACACCAGACAGAGATAGATGGAACGTCAAGTTTGTAGTGGGAGGGGATGGTTGGTTGGGAATGTGAGAGGAGCAAAGAGTGTAGAGTTGGGGTAGGACTTTAGTGGCGGTCTGGTAGATTAAAGAGGGATGGTAGAGATACAACCTGGATGATGCTTCTATACACACACACACACACACACACACACACACACACACACACACACACACACTCTCACTCTCTCTCTCTCTCTCTCTCTCTCTCACACACACACACACACACACGGTCTCTCTCTCTCACACACACACACACACGGTCTCTCTCTCTCTCTCTCTCTCTCTCACACACACACACACACACACACACACACACACACACACACACACACACACGGTCTCTCTCTCTCTCTCTCTCTCTCTCTCTCTCTCTCTCTCTCTCTCTCTCTCAGTGGAGGCGAGAGAGAGAGAGAGCAAATAAAAATGAATGGTTTACACAGACTGTTTTCCTTGGTATACACACAACTCTCTCCCTTCCCATCCCTGGCCAGGTTTTCACTCTCCCTCCGTCCACGGCAAGTGATAAAAAATTGGCCGGAACTTGTAACTCCAACCTTATATGTCAAATGTGTGTCATAAACAGCAGCATGGTTGGGGCCTTGCTTTCTCCTTGAACCTGAACCCATCTCTCTCTTTCTCTTTCTCTCACACACATGCACACAAACAAATACTGGCTCAGAAAAAAAAAAATCCCCCCCTCTCTCACACACACACACTCACACACAAAACCATTTCTCTCTCACACACATACACACAAACAAATAGTCTCACACAGAAAAAAAAAATCTCTCTCTCTCTCTCACACAAAACAATTTCTCTCACACACATACACACAAACAAATACTGTCTCACAAAAAAACAAAAGCAATCTCTCTCTCTCTCCCACACACACACACATACACACACAAACAAATACTGTCACAAAAAAAAAGAAGCAATCTCTCTCTCTCTCTCTCTCACACACACACATACACACAAACAAATACTGTCTCAAAAAAAAAAAAGCAATCTCTCTCTCTCTCTCTCATTCTGCCTCCTCACCTTTAATACACAGTTGGAGTTGACGAGAAGGTTGCCTGGTTTGATGTCCCTGTGAATGATCCTGGCAGAGTGTAGGTACTTGAGGCCTGTTGGGGGTACAAAGCAACACAACAATATCACGTCAGTTCAAAACAAAGTGGAGTAGGAAGCTGGGATTAAACAGGAGAATAACACATTAGTTTTAGACAAAGTGGTGGAGTAAGAGGGGATTAAACAGGAGAATAATACACAGCAGTTTTAGACAAAGTGGTGGAGTAAGAGGGGATTAAATAGGAGAATAAACACAGCAGTTTTAGACAAAGTGGTGGAGTAGGTTAGGTGGGGATTAAACAGGAGAATAATACACAACAGTTTTAGACAAAGTGGTGGAGTAGGCTAGGCGGGGATTAAACTGGAGAATAATACACAGCAGTTTTAGACAAAGTGGTGGAGTAGGCTAGGTGGGGATTAAATAGCAGAATAATACACAGCAGTTTTAGACAAAGTGGTGGAGTAGGCTAGGTGGGGATTAAACAGGAGAATAATACACAGCAGTTTTAGACAAAGTGGTGGAGTAGGCAAGGCGGGGATTAAACAGGAGAATAATACAGCAGTTTTAGACAAAGTGGTATAAACGGGGATTAAACAGGAGAATAATACACAGCAGTTTTAGACAAAGTGGTGTAAACGGGGATTAAACAAGACAATATCATGTCAGTTCAATATAATGGGAGAAGACAATGGATCACAAAGACAGGAGACACGATGAAGACAAGTTCTATACGACATGAAGAAACGACAAGTTGAAGATAAAATTGTTAACACGTAATAGAAGGGACGATATGATATGATATGATAATGACTAATAGGGTGACATTGGAAAGATAAGAAGCATGTGAACGATAACACTGTAAAAATTATTGGCAAGTAACATAATAATAATAATAATAATAATAATAATAATAATAATAATAATAATACAAAAACTACTACTACTATTACTAATATTACTACTACTAATAATAATAATAATAAAAGACAGAAGCTGCTACTACTACTACTACTACTACTAATAATAATAATAATAATAAACAGTAACACCTCCATACGATAAAATATAAACAAGATAACAATGAGAAATAACACCTTAAGGGGGATAGTATACTTTTGAAAGATTGAAGAGCACCTTGATTCCTCCAAAGTATGCCAGGAAACAGACCCAGGTGAAGACAAATTATGGTATCCTGTTGCCTGGAATAGTTTGGAGGAATCATTTGCTCCAGATTTACCACCCAAAAACAATGTGCTATATTATACCCTCTTAACACAAAGCCAGTAACACCATCCAAAATAACACAACACAAAATCCAGGGGGTACAAACTTCTTTCCTCTCTTCCTTCCTCTCGTATTAGTTCTTTTGGGAGTCAAGTTTGGAAAGAAGTTGCACACACACACACACACACACACACCACACACACCACACACACACACACACACACACACACACACGTTCGCCATTCGAAGTGTCTTTTTCTCTCAAACAAACAAAAACTTTCTTTCCTGGCTTCCATATTCGCCTTCCCCAGTCTCGGTGAATAGCGACTTGACTGACTGTGTTGTTATATTGCTACACACATCTATCTCACTTGACTTCCATGACTACGCAAAAAAATATAAAATAAATAAAAATAATAAAATAAAAATGATATAATATAAAATAAAAATAACAATAATAATAAAATAAGGATAAGAAAGGATGGGTAATAAAAGATGGAGAGACAGAATATATAGCCTAAGCAAGGATATGGAAGGATAGGAGAGGATGGATATTATAAGATAGGATGGATGGGATAGGATGGAGACAGAGAAACTATAAGTAAGTCCACTGGAAGGATAGGAAGGGATGCAGAGACAGAGAAACTTGACAAGGTACTGATTGATAGGGATATGGGAGGAAAGAATAGGATAGGATCGGATTCTAGACAACAGAAATAAACACAGGGCTAATATAACCAACTTAGAGAGAGAGAGAGAGAGAGAGAGAGAGAGAGAGAGAGAGAGAGAGAAGCGCAGATTAACTAACCAACTAACTTAACTAACTATAACTAACCTCTGAGTATCTGGTAGAGGGAAGACTTTGACATGGTCCGCTGAGAGATGCTGTGGTGAGCACGATAATCTTGTGTAGATCACTCCTGCATTAACTCAGTGATTACATAACTGAGCACACACACATATATCAGTCAAGGAAAGAAACATATTTATATAGTACATCTCGATACAGCCACATTAAACACACATACACACACACAAACCAAAAACAAACACACACACCTACCTGTACATATTACCACAACACACACACACACAACCACATTTAACCACAAACACACACACAAAACAACAAAAAACATACACATATCCACAAAAAAAACAAAACAAAAAAACACACACACACATGCATAATAATCACCACAAAAAAAAAATACACACACACACACAACAAAAACTTAAAAACACACACATACACACAACAAAAACACACACATATCCACACACACAAATAACATATATATATACCAGCTACACCTTATACAAATTTTTATACGAGTGTTTAGTAAATCCACAAAACCACTATAAATATACCTTACACCTTTTGGACATTTATATACCGTACCGTACGACCTTTAAGTAAATCCACAACCATAATAAATACAGTAGAGAGTACTATGTAAATTTATATACCAGATTTCAATAAATACACAACACTTAAAATAAATAAACAGCATGCCTTTTGCAAATTATTCTACGAGCTTTCAGTAAATGACAAAGTGTTGTGTATGACAGGCAAAGGCTATTTATTTATTTATTTATTTATTTATTTATTTATTTATTTATTTATTTATTTATTTATTTATATGTTTTCAGTATACTAACTAACACGCAAGCTTTAAGGGACCCTGTGATGTAGTCAGAAAATTGGGAGGTAAATGAGTCCTTCAAATATTGCCATGAAACACTACTTATATGGAAGGAGTGTGCTTCATGTCATAGTCAGGAGGAATCAGAAGCCTTCAATTTTCATACACGATCACAGGGTCCTTCCTTAAACACACACTCCATGTTTTTTTTTAATATGATGGTATACTTTTGTTTCATTGGAGCGAATTGATTCCTCTAGTGTGTGCCAGAAACGGGACCAGATTAACAATAAAAATAATGGTGTACTGTTGCTTAGAATAGGTTGGTGGAATCAGTTACTCCAGATTTAAATACCAACACTTTACTCTCCTCTTAAACTAACGCGCAGGTGTTCCAAGTACATTTTTCCTGTCACAAACACCACATCACACACACCTTACAAACTGTGTCCCAACTTCACTACTCCAATCTAAACCAAACTCAAACCTAACCTAACCCAACTTAACCTAACCAAACCAAACCAAGCCCAGCCCAGCCCAGCCCAGACCTAACCTAACCTAACCTAACCTAACCTAACCTAACCTAACCTAACCTAACCTAACCAACCCAACCCAACCCAACCCAACCCAACCTAACCAAACCAAACCCAAACCTAACCCAACCAAACCCAGCCCAGCCCAGCCCAACCCAACCAAACCCAACCTAGCCCAGCCCAACCTAACCAAACTAAACCCAAACATAATCCATTCAATTATTCTCTTAAAAAAAAAAACTTGACATCAGAGTGACTTCACGTCTTGGTGCCAAAAAGGATACATCTCTGAAAGAAGTCTAGGTGTGGTGGTTGAAGGATGTCCAGCGCTGAGAGGACCTGTGGATGGGAGAGAGAAACACACATGACATTAGTTGAATCGAGTGGGTGGTGGAGGGAGGGTGTGACTTAATTGTGGGGACCGGTGATGTGGTTGGAAAATAGGAGGTACACTCGCAATCCAAAATATGTATCCAGGCTTGCTTCGAATAGCCTGATAAGAGTATTAAGCGAGCTCAAGCAAATATGAAATAGGATAAGGGTGTAATTGGTTCACTAGTATGTCAAATTATTCGAAACCTCAACAAGACCTGGATACAAATTTTGGATTGCGAGTGTACTGTAAACGAGTCCTTCAAATTTATATATTATATTGCCACGAAACACCACCTATACTGAAGGAGTTTGTTGTGTTTCATGGCATAGTCAGCTGGAATCAGAAGCCTTCAGTTAGTTTTCATAATACACACGATCACAGGTAGGGGTCTTAATTAAAGGTGGGGTATCACACCTGTACAGTCGAGGCACATAGTCCTTAGTCAGGGTGTAAGGGGAAGT